>JAFEME010000064.1:0-83938 GCA_018831755.1 Niveomyces coronatus | reverse complement strand
TTTTTTTTTTTTTTTTTTTTTTTTTTTTTTTCCCCTCTTAGAGGAAGATGCAAAGCACTGCCCGTCAGCGTGGCATCCGGCTCTAGAGAACCATGGGAAACCTTGCAAGAGAATGCCGTATTGCCGTCAAGGTTTGAGAAGAGAATATGAGGGGTCTTGGCCACGACTTTTTTAGAGCCTTGGCGTCCGAGCTGTGCGTTTTGGAGTCGCAACGGCAAACGCCCTGCCTAGATGACCTTTCTCTCTGTCTCTCTCTTTCTCCCCTCGCTTTCGTTGATAGTAATGAGAAGCATATCTGATCAGGCGCAAGGATATCACCTAGACTTCATCTTTTTTTTTTTTGTCTTTTTTTTCTTCCTTTTTTTTTTCCAGCGGTCTGCAGGCTTCGAGTACAGTGCCAACAAATTCGTCCGTCTCACGGCCCCCTCGTCCTCTTCATCAATGCCAAGCCCGCCGCCAAGCCACTGAGGCGGTGGGGGTGGCAGCCGACCTCGGCGAGGACGTACAGTGCGCACAGAGAGAGAGAGAAAAAACCGCCGCCGCTGCCCTACAATACAGTATGATTCTGCGTGATGTATGTAATGCACTGTATGTACGCATGTGTCGTGCTACGACGTACAGTGCGTCGTCGCGATAATTCTGGGCACATATTCTTGGGTTTTCTCGCTCCCCCGAATCACGATGAATCACCTTTTTTTTTTCTTTCTAATATCAGCCTGCCAAGACGCTTGTTTGGCGCCGCCAAGCCCGCAGATGCCCTTTTCTTTTTCTTGTCGTTTTTCGCTTCTTGTTTCAGCTGATAATCGTTCTTTACCAATATAGTAATTACGACATCGTCAATGTCTCGAGTCGAGTCGACCGAGGTTCTGTGCTCTGTCTTCTTATATGGGAACCAATCTCGTAGTTTCTACAGTTCACAAAGTGCGAGAACTCGTTTTCGTCTCCCTGACCTACTGTAATACTCTACAAGGCAAAGAAAAAGAAAACCAGAAACAATGACATGTAGTTTGTGATTACCAACCGTCGTCTCTCTCCATCATCACCGTACATACCTGCCCCGCCGCCTCAGTAACTCACCGACCACCTCTGCAGCAGCGCCTTGTTGATGGACAGAATCGGCTCCAGGTCCCTCGGCGCGCCCTCCACCCCGCCCTCCTGCTGCCGCCGGTCAATGTGCCGCTTGGCGCACTTGAGGCTGTACACGCAGCACAGCGGCAGCGTGTCGACCGCGCTGTGATGGTGGTGGTGGTGGTGATGCTGTTGCTGCTGCTGCTGCTGCTGCTGCCCACCCTGATCGTGCCCGTGCCCATGCCCGTGATCGTGCCCGTGTTGCTCGCCGCCATGCCCGTGGCTGTGTCGATGGCCATGCTCATGTCCATGTCCGTGCCCATGCTGCTGCTGCTGCTGCTGCTGCTGCTGCCCAGACTCCCCAAGCATCGCCGCGTGATCGACCATCGAATCCGACACCATATTCGTCACCGTATCCAGCACAGCCTCAGACAGCAGCTTCTGCCGCGGCTCCTCCTCCTCCCCCATCCGCAACGCCTCCTGCGACAATGCCTTTTCATGCAATATAAACAATGCCCTAAAAAGAAAGAAGAAAAGGCCTCAATTAGTAAATCCATTGCCCCCCTTTTCGCGTAAACCGGTAAAAGCATATCCACACACGTACCTGACCGCCGTCGCCACCACGCTGCACCGAAACTCGCGCAGCCTCTCGCACTCCTCCAGCACCATGCCCAGGAACTCCTGTATGTCCCGGTCCAGCCGCCTCAGCTCCGCCTGCCGCGGCCCCGTCCCGGCCTCCAGGTTCGACAGCCGGATCACCCGGTCCAGCAGGTACACCGCCTGCGCCTGCCGCCCGAAGCTCGCCACCTGCGCGCCGCTGTTGCTGCTGTCGAACGGCGCCTCGGGGGCCCGCTGCAGCAGGTCCCGGTCAAAGTCGACGGCCGCGGCGCTGTCATCGCGGCGCTGCTCCGCCGGCTTGAGGTCCGTGGGCAGTACGCTGCCCTTTGCCGGCAGCTCCGTCGCGGGCTGCGATCTGATCTGAGCGAGTTCGACCATTATGATTCTGCCGGGAAAAAAAAAACCCCCCAAAAAGTTAGCATATCTGTAGACTAGCCCCCTTTCCATAACCTTCCTCATGACTTCTTCCGCGTAGGGTTTGTAGGTTAAGGGGGGGGAGGAGCGGCTTTCATCTCATCGTACCTCTCGAGAATCACCACCCCCCACCAGACGTTCCAGTCCTCCTGAATCCGCAGCGTCTGCTCCGGCTCCGGCTGCGCCCCGCCCGCCAGCGCCGCGCTCGTCCGGTCCAGCCCGATGGCGTGGGCGATGCGCGCGCACGTCCCGATGGAGATGTACGCCGGGTTCAGCTTCTGGCACGCGTACTCGTACGCCGCGATCATCAGACCCGCCTGCACCAGCGCCGTCGACGCGCACAGCACCGCCTGCGTCTGCGCGAACAGCATCTTGATGAGCAGGTACGGCGACATGGAGCTGGACCCCGCCCCCGCCGCGGCGTGCTGGCCCTCGCCGTCCCCGGGACCCCCCTGCGGCATCGACACCAGGTACATGGCCATGACGAGCAGCGAAAAGTCCGCGGGCGGTGTCGCCGTCGCCGTCGCCGTCGCCTCGTCGCCTTCGGCCTGTCGCGCCGCCGCCGCGGAGGCCTCGTGGAACCGCGTCGGCGAGACGACCGGCAGCCACTTGTGGAACCCGCGGAAGTAGCGCTCCGCCAGCGCCGGCAGCGTCAGCTTCTTGTCGCGGAAGATGCCCGTGACCTCTCGGCTTAGCAGGCTGCCCAGTCCCGCCGCCCCGCCGCGGCCACCGCGGCCACCGCCGCTGTTCTTGTCGTCGCCGAGGAATTCGTAGAGAGAGCCCGGTCCGGCGGCCGGCGGCGGCGGCGCGGACGAGGAGCCCGGGCTGTTGCTGGTGGTCTGGCGCGAGGACCAGATGGAGTCGCCGTGGCTGAGGCTGTCGGAGCGCGTCGTGGCGGAGGAGGAGGAGAAGGAGGCCCCCGGGCCGGCGGCGTAGTCGGCCTCGTGGCTGGGGGGAGCGTCGTGGTAGACGCAGGAGAGGCCGCGGCGCGTGCAGTAGCCACACTTCGGGAGCTGCTTGTCGCAGCCCTTTTTGCGCGCGCGACAAGTCACGCAGACCCAGGGGGCGCGGCGTCCTCCGGCGTCGTGGCCGATCATTTCTCGAAAGGTGGGGAGGGGGGGGAAGGGAGATCTTGATGATGGGATGAGCGATCGATCGATCGTGGGGACGTCCTGCTCGTCGACAAGTTTCTCCCGCGCGCAACCGAAGCAATATCGAGAATACTATAACGGGACTGATTGGGGAAAAAAAAATGAGAAGTGACGTGGGAGAAAATAAAAAAGAAAGGAAGAATTGGAAAGATGGGACGCCGACTTTGTCCAAGGGTCGGGCAAGGTTGGGGGCTGACGGGATCGAGTTTAATTCCCGAGACGGAAATATGATGAACAAGAGGAATAAAAAAGAAAAGAGAAAAAAAAAGTCATTGCGCCGAAGCGGAAAAGCTGAAAGGCTAATGTCCCAGAGACGCGGCATCTCATTCGTCCAGACTGAGTCAAGCCCTGCGAGGCATGCCCAACCGGGCAATGGCTGATGCCCATCACATTGCCTCGACACACACTTGATTACAAAATAATATTCCCTGCGTGGGCAGGGGGTGGCCGGAGGTATATAGCCGATGAGATGGAAGGAAAGACTAGACAGGGTAAGGCCTCGACTATCACATCTTGCCTTTCTTTCTTCAAAGCAATAATGGGCGAGGCCAAATAGCATCTTTTTGTAAAGAGGAATATATATAGCTGTAGTCAAACAAATCCGAGCCGGATTAGTTCACTACGTCTATACGTTTCAGCTTAATAGTGCTGTTTCTTTCATAGAAATTATGGTTGATGGAAGACAGTATAAAGAGAGTATTTACTCAGCCTTGTTGTTGCGAATAAATATAGATTGACATGTATTTATAGATCGAATTAGTAGTATGAGGAAATTGGATTTTTCATCCATACATATCGTGTCTTTCTAATTAAAACGCCCTGTGCCTCGAATCTCACTACTCGGCGTCAATCCCAACCCAACACGCAGTACGCGTCGCCTTCATCACCAGATCCGGCTGGCTGTGGCGTGGACTAGGTGGTGAGGTTTCGCCATACTATAAATATCCTTTCGTAAACCTAATAGGCACCTAACGTCTTCTTCTTCTTCTTCTTCTCCTCAACAAGCCTGACAACCGGCTTCTCTTGCACAATCAATCCGTGCTGTTAGCTAGATCAGGCTTGAATCCTTTCACACGTGAGCTGCGCTCCGCAGACTTCGATTCGTGCGTAGCGTTGCGCGAGAGAGACAACTCGCTGCTACCTGGCGGATATTGCAGTCTAACAAATTCGTGGGAGAACGGCTCTGCTCTCTGACCTAGATAGCAATACATGGTTCCCACGAGAAGCACAAAAGATACTACGGCGCCTGTCTCGTAATCACCATTTCATAGCAAGGATGACTTCTCAGAAAGGCCCCATTTATCAAAGAGCCGAGAGCGGAAGCGTCAAGAACGGGAAGCTGTACATGGTCAACCATCAGAAGGAAGCGCATATTGGACCAGTGGGGGACAGAAAGAGCTCCGACTACGATTACTATGCTGTCGAGCATGCAGATATACGTGTGCTTAAGCGTAGCTCTCATCCCACAGTTTTCATTGCGTGAGGATGCGGGGAAATTATCAGAAAGCCGCCATGTATATTCTTTCTCAGCAAGCTCGCGAGAACAGAAGATGATGTGCAACAATTTAACATGGTGAAAATGGCGCAACGTACATCTCGATACCGGTCTCGATATGGCCATGGGTTCAGGGCATGTCGTTCGCGTCACGGCCGAGTTCTGTGATGGAAATCGCAACCGAGAGGCCGACGCTTCATTATTGCTCGACATGTCGTTATTAGGCAGCACTTTGAGACAGAACGCGAACCGGATAACACATCATATAGCACGCCGTGTGGAGAGATCGCGGGTATTTTCTGCTCTCATTCTATTTCACATACCGACAAGAAAGAAACGGCTCATCGTACGATTGTGTCGCGGTGGAACAGGCCGAGAATGGTAGCCTCTATCAGATGTGTCCCGGCAGCGGTTGCTTTCGGCCCGGCTCTCCACTGGTATAGTAAAAATCGATAGTCTGCCGGGGGTCTTCGCGGCCTTGCAATGAAATCGAATCCCCTAATGCTTCACGTTCCCGTGGAAAATTTGTGGTTTTGTATAGTTACGTCTCGCATCTCGGTAAGTCATGCCTTTATTAAGAATCAACCAGCCATCGCTTTTTTTGGTTTGTTTTAGTTTTTTTTTTTTTGAAAAAATAAAAAAAAAGAAAAGTAGAGGAAGCCTTGATCACAGCTTTGGCCAAGTTCCCCCCTTTGGTTTCCTATTCTATTGTATTAACCCATAGTAATACCGTGTCTTTCACTTTCAGTATAACCACATGATCTGATGTCATCCCGCAGGTTTTCATGCACACCGATGGTCCGACGCAGGAGCCAAGCCATCGAACCACGACATCAATATACGTATCAATAGCTGGATACAGTGAGCGCATTATAACTTCATTCTGTCATCGCTCTTCGGACCCGGCCAGTCCTAGTCTTCCATGACACGAGTAGCGAAGCCAACAGACTTGAGAGAAAACAACTATAAAACCACCGCCATCCGCTCCGTCGATCCGTCCCATGAGCAAACAAAACCATCATACTGCCACTATCAACCACAAAATACTATTCGAAAACTGAGAACCACCGCAAGGATGAAGACAGCCACCATCGTCACGCTTCTGGGCACCATTGCCTCTCTCGCGGACGCCCGCGCCGATGGTACATTGTGTCTGACTCCTTCGGGAAACCAGGGCAAGAAACCACCTCTCCCCCAGGTCAGGGAAAGATGCACAGCTGACAGACCCGGCAGTCACTTGCCGATCCACCACGGGCTGTGCCAAACTTGGTGCAGGCTGTGTTTGCGACCAGGACAGACAGTCTCCCACCTTTGGCTACTGTGTCAGAGTGTAGTAGGTGTATAGATATGCCGAGCGTGGACTGGTAGCATCGAGACGGAAAATAGCATGCCTTGCAAGATATTGTGCGAGGGAGCAGGCACTATCCAGGGCAATCATCTCGTTTTCTAGCCAGCTTTCATCGTCCAGTCAGCTCGCGTCTATAGCACAACTTCTTGTCATGATCATGACCATCATACTTTGCTGCCCGATAGAGGTAATTTCGCAGCAAACCCGTGCTGTTATCACTGCGTCTATGTGCTGCTGATCTCGTCTCGGCCTCCTATACACAGCTCGCGCTTCTCCCACTCCCCAACTCGCCTCGCAAACCCACTACCCAGTTCAAAATACGTCTCAACGTGATATAGACCCGCCCAGTGCTCGCGAACGAGCATCACGCTGACTCACGTGGTGCTCAGCCAGACCCCGTCCATCCTGAATGTTCCCAGCGCGCCGATCCAGACAGCAAACGCATCAGCCTCGATCTCGACTCCCCGCGGCCTGACGTAGCCGCCAATCCAATCGTCGTAGAAGAGCCACATCGTGCCGTACACCGCCTCGGCCACGAAGCCGCCGTCGGACTCGTCGCTGATGAGCCCTGCGCACACCGAGTCTTGCCGAACAGGGTACACCGGGCATGCCTCCCTCACCACGCAGAGATACACTCTCTCGTCCAAGCACCCTATCGGCAAAATCCCCCCCCCCCTCTCGTGTCCGATAACGTCAAGCCACGCTCGCCCATCACGACCCCCTCCTCCTCCGCCCCTCCACCGCGCCTTCCCATCGCCGGCGCCACCCGCTCCGCGTCCTCGACCGAACCGCTCACGCTCGTCCTCGGAAACGACGGCAGCGTCGACACCCCCAGGTGCAGCACCAAGTACGGCGCGGCGCGGAGCCAGACGTAGGAGATGGCGGCGTAGCGGACGTCGTGGGGGGCCTGGGGGCTCGGGAAGCTCGCACACCGCGAGGGTGTTGTGGTGGACGTGGCGTTTGCAGTCGATCAGTCGGAATCTCTCGGCGGTTGCATGGAGAGTGATGCGGGAGACTTGTGTTGAAGGGGCGGCATCTTGAGAGAGGCCTGAAAGGTCAAGATCTGGCACGACATTCGGCTTCAGGCATTCTTCGTCGGCTACGTGCGTCAGACGAAGCTAATATGCTGTGGTGTTGTGGCCATGGCTCTTCTCTGTCCAGGTCGCTGGCCGCGCAATGAGGCTCAATCGTAGCTACACGTTCTAGATCAACCAAGCATTCTCTTGTCTCCTGTACGAATCAAGCTGAGAGTTCCCGCGTGACGCCGACTTATAGGGGCGGAGGCGATGCGTTGCTATTAGGGCTATTGGAGCATCAGTCACCGAGACACGAATGGGTCTGTCTTTGCGCATTTTTGGGGGTAAGGGTAGATGTCGTCACAAAGGTCACAGTCAAGCGAGTATTGTAGAGTCGCAGGGTCTACTGGATATAGACTCACGTTATCAGGCATCGATACATTGATGCCCGTTGGGTCGATTTACTAATAATGGTCATATGAGCTACCCGAGTTATGCATCACTAGAAATGATAAAAGCACACGGTAGAATGGCTGAAGATTGACTCAAGCAGAAGCAAAAACTGCATATACACTAAATACGCTCGCTTTTCTCTATTACTCTATATGCGTCTGTGTACGACAATGTACCATACTCTGCAAAGACCCGCCCAGATCTTCGAATCCACGTCTCATCTATAAACTCGCAAACACATACATCAATCTCGCAGCGCCGCAAACTTGGACGACTGTCGCAGCCTCGCGCCATACTTGTAAAAGATGAACGGCACGGGCAGCGCGGCGCACGCCACGCCGCCGAGCAGACTCACGGCCGGGCCGGTGCCCATGGCGGAAAACATGGGCCTCGCCGCCAGGGGCAGGCCGCACGCGAGCAGGGACCGCAGAAACGTGTTGGCGGCCAGTGCGCTGGCGGCGTACTTGCCGTACGAGTCGACGAGGAAGTTGAGGCACTGCTGGAAGATGATGTTGAAGCCGGCGCCGATGAAGGCTGGCCGACGTGTCAGTCGCAGTTGCGCGCTAAGGGAGGGAGGAGGGAGGAGAAAGAGGAATTAGGGAACATTGGAGATTCTGGCACGCACCCAGGGCAATGATGGGAAGCACCCAGTGGAACTTGGCGTCGGCCGTCCAGGCAAACCAAAACATGCCAATGACGAGTAGCACGATGCCCACGGCAATGGGTGGCAGCCTAGCCTCGGGGACGGGCTTGTCGCCGTTCTTGGCCATGGCGCGGATGTACAGCGGCTGGTTGGCAAGGTTAATGAAGACGGCGCAGAGCACGCCGACGAAGATGCTCAGGTAGGGCAAGGTCGAGACGACGGGGCTGAAGCCGCGCTTCTCCAGGAAGACGATGGGGATGACCTCGAGGAAGAGGTAGATGAGGCCGAAAACGAAGGATGCGTAGCAGGCCATGCAGGTCACTGCGGGCTCGGTGAAGAGCATTCTGTTGAAGCGAATGTCAGTCAGTCTGTTGTGATCATGTGGGTGAGACGGGCAAGGTGCACTTTAGTGGGCGCGTGACGTATTTTGTCAAGATGTTGTCAATGTTCATCTTTTCGTCTTCATGGGGGTGCCACCAGCGGTCGTCGCCGGTTTCCTTGCGCATGCGTATTGCCTTGCGCCGCAGTAGCACGGGTCCGTACGTCTCTGGCAGGAAGACGACGCAGCACAAGACGACGGCAAAGCTGATGATGGCTTGGATATACTCGATCCCTAGTCACGAGTCGGTTAGTTTTTGATCTCTCTTCAGGTCTTTCCAGCGAAGAGTATCGCTGTCCGACGACGGACAGGGTCTCTGTCTGCATTTTGTCCTTACATCGCCAGCCGAGTCGCGGATTGACCACCAGCGCAGATCCAATTAGCGGCGCCAGCGTCGGCCCGCCGGTGACGCAGACGGAGAAGAAAGCCATGGCGACGCCGCGCACCTTGGGGCCGTAGAAGTCACCGAGGGCGGCGGAGACGTTGCTCTGCGGGGCGGAGCCGAAGACGCCGGCGAGGAAGCGGGTGACAAAGATGCTGGCGGGGCCGGTGCTGGTGGCGGTGCCGATGCTGAAGAGGGCGAGGCCGAGCACGGGGGGCAGCATGGACCACTTGCGGCCGAATACCTCACTGACGGGGGCCCAGAGGAGGGGGCCAACGGCGAATCCTGGAGGGTAGGAAAGATGTGAGACATTGATGCAGAGTGAGGCGAGGGACGGGGGGGCGCAAACAAAAAGGCGGCTTATTACCGAGCACGTAGAGAGAGAGGACAAGGGTCATGACCTCTGCGCTGGTGTTTGTGTAGTCGGACAGGATGGGCTCGGCGGGCGCGATAATGGAGGTGCCCAGGGAGCCGACAAGGGCGAGGAGGGCCATCTGGATGAGAATGGCAAACTTTCTGGCCGAGGAGAAGTTGTAGGGATTCTCGGGATCGCCAGGCTGGAAGGCGACTCTGAATGCCCGTCGTCGGTTTTCTTTATCTGCTGCTGTCGGCCGCGCCATTGACTGTTGTGTTGGCTGCCTGACAAGATCCTCATCGTTGCTGGGTGGTGCCGGGTCCTGCAGCGGCGGCGGACTCGAAACCTTTTCGAGCCGCGACATGATATCTGCGAGGTAATTTCGTACGCTCTTCCGGTCTGCTCCGCCAGTGCTTATTGTAGACGGCGTTCCTCAACAGAACTCTCGAAACGGGCAAAAAAACCAGATGTGAAGAAATGCATGACGGGTATACGGCGTGAGAAGGCGAGGGAGGAAGTGGTCCCTATACGCCGCGCGCCGCGTCCGCGCCGATAGCAAGTCCCGTTGTCGGCCGACATTTGCTCTTCACACATCATGGCATGGGCGACAAGACGTCATTGGGCGAGTCCGCAGATGGAGTGTGTGTGGGTGGGATATGCCGTGGTGGCCTTCGATGGTGGGTGTGGGGAGGATTCATTGTTGGCCAGCCATCGTGATGCCGAATGCCGAGAGCTTAGGAATGAGGAGGGCAGAGGGCGGTCTCTCGCCTGGACGGAGTTCCGAGCCAGCGGAAACATGGCGATTATCAATGCGTTTGAATTTATCTCCGAGGAACCCCTGTTGCAGTGTTTGATGCGCCCGGATGGAAGGGGGGGGAGAGGGTCAAGGTTGCTATGCGAGAGAGGGAAGCTTTGCTTGAAGGCGGTGGGCGATTCGGCAATAGATTCTCTCGACCACACTTGTCCCGCGTCTTGGCAACCCCATCCCCCAATGCCGCCATGAACAATGAACATGAGGCTCTTCTTGCCTTCTCTGTCGACCTCTCCACTGTTTAACCCGCCCGCCTAGAATCTGAATCTGACAATACTGCTGGGTATAGTAGATGGATTCGGCTTACAAATCATAGTAGCTATGTATGATAGAAAAAGCTCATGTACGCTTTCAGGTTGTCCTTGGAGAGCAATACAACACTGGAAACAGCCTCCCTATCCATACATGAATTCGAGGACATTTTCGAGGCATATCTGGCCTCTTGTAATGAGGTCATCGTCAACTTGTCACGAGGCCAATTCGGTGGCTAATTTGGCCCATCTTTACCGTAGCTTCAAGACCGCCTGGAGTAGTGCCCTCTATAAAGCGTTATTGATGACTAACATGCTTCCGTCGTGACTCTTCCGGAGATGGTTGATTGGATCCTTGCGACGATCTTGAACATGATCTTGTGGATTGAATCATCCTCCCCTCGTCACTTCAACACGGCTGATTGAAAGTTTTGGGGATACGAGACTCGCGTGCATTGTCTGCATTCCAGGCTACTACGCCACTGACACATTAACCGGCCTCGTATGGTTTCCAATGGGGAAGAAGGAGAAGAAGAAGAAGAAGAACAAAGAGTTTCAAGTCGAGATCCATAACCGAGCACCAGCTAGATGAGAAAACCACGAGCCGTCTCTTAGACTAAGAAGATAGCGAAGGCAAGGCGTCTAAACTTTTCTACCTGTCATTGTGCCCAGCCACGTGAAGCCTCATGGCACTTGAAAAATGGCACTTTATATCTCGACCACGTTTTTTTAACTTTGGAACCAAACATTGTTTTTTTCCGTATTCTTTTTTTGTCTTTTTATACTAGAGCTTTGATATTCTCGCTCTTGTTTAGTTTTGCTTTCGTCCTTCTTGTTTCATACTTTATTGTGGCTGCCATAAACCCCCATTATCCCTCTGCCGCTCTCTATACGTTGGAAATCTAAGAAACTCAGACTGTAAGCCACCAAAAAAAAAAAAAAAAAAAAAAAAAAAAAAAAAAAAAAAAAAAAAAAAAAAAAAAAAAAAAAAAGAAAAGAAAAGGAAAAAGAAAAAAAGACATCCTTCTCAAAAGAAACACCTCACAATGCGTTCCGTCTCGCTGCGGCGCGTCGCCTCCCTGGTCGCCGCCGCCGCCGCCCTCCTCTTCAGCCCTGCCGTCGCCATCGCCAAAACCAAACCCGCCGGCGGCACAGTCCTCCCCGTCACCGCAGTCACCGCCAACTTCTATCTCCCCTACAATGAAGACCTCGGCCTCTACGGCACCATCCTCTACGTCAAGGACGACGCCACCAAGTTCGTCTACACGTGCTCACCCACAATCTTAACCAGCGACTGCATAGAGGGCCGGGCCACCATCATTCAGGGGCCCTCGACTTGGGAGATGACATTAACCCAAACCTGGAACCGCGCTTCCCAGTGAGATCGTCCCCGCCCCGGACCCCCCCCCCTCCATTTCTTGCCATTCTTTTCGGGCTGACATTGTCTCTTTTTTTTCTTGTGTGCCAGAGGCATGACCATCAGCTGCCTGCTCACAGCCTCCGAGAACCGGGCCCAGTGCGGCCTCTTCGGCCACGCGTACCAAAGGAGCATCATAAACATGTTTAGAAGCTATGAGACCAGCACGTCCGGAGTCGTAACCGACTACTTGGCCGATGAGCTGCCCGTGACTCTCATTTCCGGCCTACACCACATATACCCCGACAGCACCATAAAGACCGGCACCGAGGTTGCTGCGGGCAGGGCCACCACCAGAATCGAGCTCACCCCGTTGGCGGTTCCTTTGCCGAGACCTACGTCAGTCCATGGCGGAGCTACCAATGCCTCTACCCGCGCTCCTGTTGTGACCAAACCCGCGGTCCTTGCTAGTGTCGCTGATGCTGCCGGTATCCCGGCCAGGTAGACTTTTTCATCGACACTGACGAGACGAAAATGGAAAATTACGTGCGTCTGTTGAATTATTGCTTTAGGAGTTGGGAGTGAGAGTTTGGTTGTAATTTTAGCCGGGTTGTATATAAGAGCGCCAAAGTCATAATAGAGGTTGTCGAGTTGAAGCTCCATCGTCAGCGAGTGTCATCGCGACCGTCCAGCCAGCTCGTACAATTGATGCAGCGTAGAGCCTGTTCCGTCAGTCACAAGTCAGGTGTCATTGTCGTGTTTTTTCCCTGCTACTCACCTTTTCGTTGATGCGCTTGCGGCAAAATCTACACTTTTTGGAGTACTTGATGATGGGATCGTGCGATACCACAGTGTAGAGGTGGGCGAGGCCATAGAGGCACAAGCCCACCATGGTGAATGACACGAGCTGGTATACGAAGGAGCTATAGTCCGTCTTAGCACAGCGCAGCGGCTGGGTTTCCAATGGCTACTGGCAGCATGGACATGTGTGGGATCGGGTTCGCATATGCCGACGGGCACGGAAACATACCCGTATGCCATGACGACGGCGCCGTCGTCGAGCGCCTGCTGCATGGTATTGTAGTCGGCGGTCGAGTTGGACTTGTCGCCGCGCCGCAGCACTGCAAACTTTTGCTCGATGTTCTTGTTGAGGGGGAAGATGATGGCGATGGGCGGCATGAGAATGGCGCTGACAAAGGACTTGACGAGGTCGGTGAACGCGGCCGCGACGCTGGAGTCGATGCTGTCAGCTGGGTCTAACTCTCGAGCTTGGCGAGGCAGATGACGAGGTCAGCGGCGGAAGAAGCAGTTCCTCACATTAACCCAAACGCAATTTCCAAAATGTTGCCCTGGAAAGCAAAGTCGACAAATCCGTGCCAGAAGCGCTGGGCCCTTTCCGTGCCGCGATGGAGCAGCGAGTCCGTCTCGCTCGGCACGACCTCGAGGTCTCGGGATGGCATCGCGGAGAAATTGGCGCGGCAGGCAGACCGGTTTCAAGAACAACGTCCTCGGAGTTTGGGCCTCCCGTCTTTTCTCCAACCGGGTCGGAATGGTGTTCTCGAGCCAGTTGACGAGGCGTGACGCTTTTTGGCCTTGACGACGGAAGTACAGCACTTGTTATGCGGAACATGCGAAGCTCTATCTCGGGGGAGAAGAGGTAGCAACTACACAATGAATTGGCGAGCAGGGATGGCTGGATGCTTTGTTGGAGCTATGTATGATGCAAGGCCGGGGCTCGCGTCGTCCACGTGAAGCCCGCCGCGGAGGCGCCTGAAAGGGGGTTGGTTGGTCGATCGCCATGCCCGCCCAAGCCGCCTTCTCCATTAGAGTCCTCTTTTACCCGCCATATGTTCATTTATGTATGGCCGGTATTCATTATGGTCGACCGTACATGATATGGTATTTCGAATCTGGAGCTGATTGGGGTTGGAAACAAGATTTTGAATTCGCGGCGCTGGATGGATACTGTATCGAAGACAATACTGGACTTTGTGATGGCTACACAGCCCAGCGCGGCTATAATACAGGCGTGCCAGAAAGGAAAAACACTACGAATATCACCATTATCCCTTGCCGGGCGGATGCCACTTCAAAGAGCAACGCGACCAAGCTCTAAATGCAGCAGCACCACGTGGAGTCTCGTGCTGCCCATCACAGAAACCATGCAGTGCACCCCCAACATACCGTGGCCAAGGTCATGGACCCGTTGCCATTGTTTGTCTCGCTGTTGCGGCAACACAGCATCTCACTTCGGACAATGCTGTGCGAAGCGACGCAAGCGGGCCGAAGCCTGCAGATTTTCGTCTGTCCGCCGCGCAGCATCGACGACATGACGGCTCCAGGCAGCGCTGCTTTAGGAACCGTACAGCGACGCTGGCACGGCTTACTTGGCGCGGTCTAGGCCGAGCAATGATGTGACAAATGTGTGCCGATTTGGATCTCTTGGGAATGCGAGAAATGACGTCTCGATCTCTTGTGGCGGGCGGGAGAAGAGTGGGAGGGGGGGGGCTTTTACTAGCGGGCAAACCACAGCAGACCGCTTCGCTGAAAAGCACAGTAGAATGACATCAGCCCGCTGTATTTACACACGCTACAGTACTAGAAATTAGCTGGGTATCCTGACAGCGGCGGTAAGATTAGTTGAGGCCGCCAAGGATTAGGGGGGAAAAAAAACAATGGAACCCCGCATTTCAGCTCACATGCCAGTGCCCACGTGAGGCTCACAGGAGCCCTGCAGGCCAGCCGCTGCAAGCACTATAATGCTGGTGGTCGCCAGTGGCTCGCTCTCCTTTGCATCGTGGCGCCCGGTGCTGGTGTTGCGCCACAAAGGTGCGGACCATTCTCAAAGTAAACAACGGCCGAGCCGCCGCCGCCCTCTTTTCTCACGAACTAGAATAAAATAACGTCGCCAAAAGCCCTCATATACGCAAGACGCCAACAAGCGCTCCGAACAAGCTTCACAATTCCAGTCTTCACTCGATTCACTACCCGCTTCGTACGCCTCCAGTGAGAGAGAGCACACACAAAGACAAGAGCCGCCCAAGTCCGCACAACCACCATCCTGTTTGCTACAACCAGCGTGGCCGTGACCATGACGAACTTATTCAACATCTAGCTCTGCGCTGTCAACGACACCTCTCATTGCACCCTTCTTGTCGCGATATAACGTCATGATCACGCTGTAATCTACGAGCTCTTACATCTTTTTTCCTTGTCGCCTCAAAGACAAACACCCATCCTCCCTTCCTAGTACTCGTCGCAAAGACCGGACCAACAAACACCCACGGCTCCCAGACCAGCCATGTCCTCACTCGAGGCCAAGATCGTCGTCCTCGGCGCCCAGGGCGTCGGCAAGACCTCGCTCGTCATGCGCTACTGCAAGGGCGCCTTCAATCCCGCGCAAATCACCTCCACCGTCGGCGCCAGCTTCCTCACCAAGCGCGTCGTCGACGCCGACACTGACACCGTCGTCCGCCTACAGATATGGGATACCGGTTAGCCTCCTAAAAAGCCCCTTCCCCCCTCCCACCCCGGCGCTCGTCCTATGTAACAACCCCTGCTGACCATTTTCCGACTTTTGTTCTCCCCCAGCCGGTCAGGAACGATTCAGATCCATCTCCCGATTATACTACCGCGGCGCCAACGCCTGCATCCTCTGCTACGACATCACCGACGCCCAGTCCTTCGCCGACATGGGCGTCTGGCTCACCGAGCTCCGCCAGAACCTGCCCGCTGACGTCGTCCTGCACGTCGTCGGCACCAAGGCCGACATAGTCGCCCGCGACCCCCACGCCCGCCGCGTGCCCTTTGAGCGCTGCATCGCCTACGTCGCCGAGAACCTCGCGCCCGGCCTCGCCGGCACCCCTCCCCCGACCGCCGCCACCCCGATGAACGGCACCTGGTCCGGCGGCGGCGGCGCCGGCGGCGGCAGCAGCAACGGCGAGCAGCCCCGCAGCCCCAGCTCCAAGCGCAGCTCCGGCTTCTGGGGCCAGGAGGTCGGCTGGGACGCCTGCCACGAGATCAGCGCCGAGAGCGGCGAGGGCGTCGAGGAGGTCTTCCGCGTCGTCGCCCGCAAGCTCGTCGAGCAGAACCGCAAGATGCAGCAGGCCCTGCTGCTCGCCACCGCGCTGCCCGGCACCCCCGGCTACGTCGACGGCATGGACGGCGGCTACTTTGACGGCCGCGACCCCAAGGGCAGCTTCCGCGTCGGCCGCGACCGCCGCAGCTGGCTCTTCTCCCCGGCCTTCTCCCCGGCCATCACGGTCGACCGCCCCATGAGCGAGGAGGCGGACCGCCTCGACGAGGCCCCGAAGCCGCCGCGGAGGTGCTGCTGAGGAACAACGGCTGATTCGGAGCCCCGCCAGTCTATCGCACGAAATGCGTGAGAGTAGACATATACGCGCTCCAGATTCATAACACACCTGCAGAAATTCCCCGACTTATTCAGTCCAAGTGACTCGAGATACCCACACGAGCTGTCGATACTCTTGTTTAATCTTTTTGTCTTTTTGCGGGCCGAGTTCTATTTTTTCTCGTCTTGTTTGGATTATATCTATCCTACGGCACATTTTGTTTCATGTCTACCTTGTCATGTCGTCATTTCACTATATACTATACATGTACTTTTATCTCCGGCGTCTAGTTTCCTGCCCATCTTTTCATCTTAATTCCTCTACGATACAAGCGAAGCTATAGGCCTGGTATCGGCGAATGTTCACTCATGTTTTTTTTTTACGCTGGCCATAAGATGCTGAAACTTCTCGTCGTAAACCGCGTTCGTGCGATTGTGGGTATTTCCAAGGCAACGTAGACGTGAGAGGGTTCTCTCGTCTTGACTAATATTCTAACTAATATACATCCATGTGCTGCTCAAACGCGTCGAGAAAAAAAATCCAAATACATATGATGCCAGCGTTGAACTGCCATGGCCGCCCATCTCTGGCTTTTTACCTAGGTCCTCGCTCTCACGTCGTCTTTTTTGCTCCCACGTCGTCGCGCACTGCCGGCGCCGACGGTACATCTATACCCTCCACGTGATGCTCCATGCCGACGTATGCATCGCTGACCACAAACACGTCCAGCTTCCGCGCCTCATCTGCCTGAGGGAGCTTGATGGCCGCCCGACCCGTCGGTCTCATCCCCGGCTCAGGCTTCTTGGCCGCCATCGACCCGCGCCCCGCTGACGTTGACGGCGCCGACCATCCCAGCCGCTTCACGGCAATGACCTCGTCTCTCGTCGCGTCAGCCACGACGACGAACCAGCCCTCCGACTGCGGCTTCGGCAGCTTCGGTGCATAGATGCGCGCATCGCGTTCCACCAGCGCATTAAGTCGCTTCAGGTTCACGGTGATGGACACGGCCGTCACATTATCGATGGAGACTGCCACCTTTGGCAGCATCGACACGGCCCGGGCAAAGCGGCTGTGAATGTGGGACGGCACGCGGAGGCGCTTCGCTAGCTGCGAGACCTGCTGCGGGTTGTACGCGCTGAGCGTGCTCAGAGGCAAAGACTTATCGTCTTCGCTGTTGACTGTGTCGGGTTCTAGCCCGGGTAGAATGCATAGGGGCGGGTCTGTCGGCCAGCGCGCACACTTGATGCACTGCAGAAGGCGCATCATCTGCAGACAGCTCGACAGATGGCCCATCTCGGTCAACACGTCGATTGAGGCCTGGATGATACGGATTGCTTGGTCAAGAACGCTCGTCTGATCGCCCACGTAATCGGTAATGGGCAGGTCGATACGTGACATGTGCGCTTGGAGGAGCAGAAATGCCTTGACATGTGGATCCCACATGGGCAGGCCAAAGGAGTGCCCGGGAAACGGCAGATTATCAGAGAGCGCTTCATTAACAAGGTCCTCGTTGTGACGCACGGGTAGCTCGTCATACTCTGCAGCACGCGACATCCAAGCCAGCACGTCCAAAAAAGTGGCATGGGCCTTGGCATGCCTGCTTAGGTGGCGGATGGTCTTGTGCGAGAGGTAATAGTAGCTCATAATCTTCCCCAACGGCGTAGAGTCCACGTCACCGTTGGACAATACTTCGACACAGTTAGACGTGGCTAGCTCGTCAAGCGCATGGTTGACCATTTCGACCATGTACTCGTTGGCGACCTGCTGCGCCGCAATGGTGCTATGCTCCTCCGCCGAAATCTCGAGGCCATAATATGAGGGATTCTTGTGAAGGCGGCGGAAGAAAAATGTCCACGTAAGGTAGTCCAGTGCGTCCTGCTTGGTCAATATGGTCTCGGCAGAGACCTCTGCGCACAAATGGTTGTCGAGAACGGTGTGCAGGGATGACTCCACAGGAAAGCCCGTGTGCAAGAAGTGCTTGTAAAAGTCCTTCTTGGCGTCCTGGGTGAAGATGCGGGCGACACCGGAGTTGTCAAACTGTGGACGCCCGGCGCGGCCAAGCATCTGCAGCACGTCGGTGAGATCCATGTCTCTGTAGCCTTCGACCTTGGCATCGTAGAACTGTGTACCTTTGACAACCACGAGATGCGCAGGCAAGTTGACGCCCCAGGCAAGAGTGCTCGTCGCCACTAGGATTTGAACCTTGTTGTTCAGGAACAGCTCCTCGGCCAATTGACGGTCCGACTCCACGAGTCCAGCGTGATGTAAGCCGATACCAAAGTTTATGGCCTCCTTCAAGGCATCATCCTTGACCCGTGACAGGTTAAGCTGCAGGTCCTCCTCGTCCATGTGCAGGAAACGGCGGGGGTTGTCCTCCATGCCGCAAAAGTTAATCAGGTCCTTGGCCGTCAAACGAGTCTGCCTTCGCGAGGCTACAAACACAATGACGGGCTTTTCAGGGCTGTGGCTCTTGATGGCGAGAATCGTCGGCCTGTTCATGGATTGCATCAGAGGGCAAAATCCCCGCACCTCGGGAAAGCCGTCAATATAAAGCTCAAGCGGAACCGGGCGTACAGAGTGTCTGAAATTGAACAGACCCTCCTTGACACCCAGCCAGTTTGCCAAGTCGCTCGCATTGGCACAGGCCGTTGACATGCCCAAGAGGCGGACCTTGCTCTTGGTCATCTCGGCAATGTAGTTCATTCGCGACACGATAATCTCCAGAATAGGGCCTCGGTCTCCGGCGAGCAAGTGGATCTCATCAATGATCACAAGACTCACTTGCCTCACGTAGCCTCTTGTCTGCCAAGAACGGGATATGCCATCCCATTTCTCAGGAGTGGTGATGATGATGTCGGCATCCTTGATAGTGCGAGTATCGGGCGTATTGTCACCAGTCAACTCCACGAGCTTGAGACCGAGCGGACCGGCAAGGCGCGAGCCCCAATCCTTGACACGCTCCCGGACAAGGGCCTTCATGGGCGCAATATAGACAACTTTGGAGCCGGGCCGCTCGCGAAATGCCCACCACATCGCCAGCTCAGCCGCGACGGTCTTTCCACTACCTGTTGGCGAGCCGAGAAGAACGTTGGCTGGAGTGTGATATAGCGTGTGGAAAATCTGTGTCTGCATGGGATTGAAGAACTGAAAACGCTGTGCATATAGCTCTTCCAGAGGCGGGTTCTTCAAAGCGGCGAGGGGCAGCGGCTGCAAATCAAGCAGATTCGTATAGACGCTCTCCGTATCAGGTCGAATTAGGTGCTGGAATGATACGGGCGTGACAGTCTCGGCTCCGAGCCACCGATCCGACACGGCTCTGACATAAATTTGTGTCGGGAGAGGGTCTGACAGCGGGATTGTGAAGTTAAGCTCGTGGTCATCGTGCAGCTTTCTTCGATTTAGGATAAAGTACTCATGATGATATATCTCGGATGTCTCCGAGTTTTCCACCCAGATATAGAAAGACTCGGATGTGCCATGGATGTGATCCTTCCACGAGAAATCGGGGATCACGTAGAGCTTAATGCGCAGCACATCTCTGTTTAAGGGCGCAATTTCTGCTTCAACATGCACAGTAGGAAAGTTGTTGAGAATTTTCGCGATTGTTTTGCCCGCGCCGTGGTTGTGGACGAGGCTGCCAATCTCCGCGGGCTCCATTTCTTTCATGGCTTCAATGGTGAGGTTCTCCTTCGAGTCTAGTTGATTGAGAATGGGCTTTGCCAGGTCAAATTGATGCAACGGATGCTGAAAAGGCCATATGCGTTTCTCGATGGACTTGGAAAGTGTCAGCAACACAAGGCACTGGTGACCCCAGCGCCGGTTCAGTGCAAGCATAAACAGGGCTCTGCAAATTCGGCCAGATTGCTGCGCGACGTAGTTCATGTCATTAGACAAGGCAAAGTCTTCGGGCTGTGAGCGCGAGATGTACGACTGCAGCAGGATATTGGTCTTTGCTTGCGGTGTGTCTATGCCCCCATAAACATCGCAAGGAATAACTTCCTGCTTGAGTTTGACAAGCTCGTTGGCTTCCGTGTCTCTGGACTGGATATTGTCGAACTCGCCACTCATACTAATCATTTTCAGAATATCTGCTTCGGTAGCTTGTTCTTGCATCATGGTATTGAAGACTTGAATGCTGCCGTGCAGAATATAGTACTGGCTGGCAATCCTACCGATGTCTTTGCTCCGCAGCTCCTCGGTGGTCTCATTAAAGATGATCATCTGACACTGCTGCAGCGTACGGGCGGCTTGGATAGCAAGCTGCCGACGCCGCTGCACGAGCGTCGGATCATCTCTTATCTCTGACCATTCGATACCGTAGGTGAGAGGGCTCCGCTGCATGCGCACAAACAAATAAGAGTATCCGATCCACTGTACGGCATCCGGTATGGATGTCACAGTACCTAGAGCGATTTCAGCGTTGAGATTATCCACTAGTTTCGTCGAGAACTTCGATTCGATGGGCTGCTGCTCCGTTACGGCAGTGAGGTAATGGGTCAGCTTGTCCTCCGTGGTGCAGATCATGCCGATGCCGGTGTCCTCGAATTGGGGACGACCAGCACGACCAAAGATTTGAAGGACATCAAGAATGCCAAGATCGACAAACTTGCCATCTTGCGCGCTGTACACCTGGGTACCCTTGATGACCACCGCAGCAGCCGGCAGATTAACACCCCAAGCCAGAGTGGCCGTGCAGCAAAGAACTTTGAGCACGCCCTCGGCGAAAAGCCGTTCCATTAGATTTCGGTCCGCTCGCGCCATGCCAGCGTGATGAACGCCAATGCCTTTGGACAGCAGCTCGCGGATGTCCTTGGAACGCGAAGACTTCATATCACGCTTGGCCTGGTCGTACTTTGGGTGGTTTGTCGGATCAAAGAGGTCGACACAGAAGGCATCTATCGCCTTCTTGTGCAGCATACGGGCCGTTAGCATTGTATCTCGACGAGAGTGCACAAACACCATGACTTGGTGATCCACCTCGAGCATTTCCTTGGTCTTGTCAAAAGCTACAGTATCAAGATTGTCTTTGGACTGTTTGCTGCCCGCCTTCCCTTTGACGCCAATGAAATGCTGCTCAAGAGGCACCGGTCTAAAGGAAGCATCAAAGTAGAAGAGGCCAGCATGCTTGTTGACCTTGAGAAAGTCCGCGACGTCGATGTAATTGGGCAGGGTGGCGCTAAGGCCGATGACTCGAATCAGCGACTGTGTGCTCTCGACTTGGCGCTCGGTACGGGCAACAAGCGATTCCAACACAGCGCCACGCTCATCGTGGAGCATGTGCACCTCGTCGATGATCAGCAGACGCACTTTTTGCACCAGTTCCGTGTCTCCGGTGCCTTTTCTTGTGACGACGTCCCACTTCTCGGGCGTCGTGACGATGATTTGCGTTTGGATGATCTCGGCTTTTGTGAGCTGCATGTCGCCAGTGTATTCTCGACATTTGATTCCGAGCCAGGCCAGACGCTTGCCAAGCTTTTCGGTGACCTCTGCTGCGAGAGCCTTCATTGGCGCCACATAGACGATCTTGAAATCTTCCAGGTTTGCCGCGAAGTCCGTCGCGGCCGAGTCTTCCATAGGATTGGGAGATATGTACTGGCCGACCGTGTGCAGGATCGTCAGCATCGCGGCGTCAGTCTTGCCTGCACCGGTGGGGGCGCAGATGAGCATGTTTTCACTGGTCCTGTAGCCCACGGGATAGACCAGACTCTGCATGCGGTTCAGGGTCTTGTAGCCCTTGAATGTATTTCGGCAGAGCCCATCCAGGTCTTCGATCTTGATCAGCTTCTGACCGGGCCCGAGCCTGCCCTTGGCACCAGCGGGTATGGAGTACTCCTCGTACTTGTCGAACTGTTTCCTCTCGCTGCCGGCCGGAAGAGCGTACTTGTTGCCAGCATAGCTGACCGTATTCCCGGCGCTGTACGACTTGTACACATGCGGATATTGCGTTTCGCGCGAGTAGCTCGGGGCAAGGGTGGCGTTTTTGTGCTCAAAGTCCAGCCGCCGCAGCTGCTCCTCGCGCTCGGCTTTGGACAGGAGTCTGCCCGTGGGCTTTTGAACAGTCGAGGCATTCAGATCACTCGACGTGGTGATTTCTTCCTTGTGCGCGAGGAGCTCGATAATGAAGTCAAGATGGTCAAATCCAACCAAATCTGTCAACTCGACTTGTAGCTCGTCGTCGGTTTTCGGGGAGTTAATGGCGCCAAGTATTTGTGACTCGAAGACGTCTGGAGATAGTCCATTCTGTGTGGCAATAGCTGCGCATCTGTCGGACAGCCACACGACATCATAGCAACTACTCGAGGCCGGCGCCGCATCAGCCTCGGGATAGTCGCTGCTGTCGTCGACGTAGTCATCCGAAATGAAGTCCCAGACGTCTTGACCACTATTGCCGGAGTAGTAGCCCTCGAATTCGGTGTCATCGTATTCTGTGTCAGCTGGTATCGGGAGGGCTCCGGGGACGTTGAGGCTGGCAATCGCAGCTTGCATCGCTTTGAACTGCTGGCGCCATTCTGCTTCAGCCTCCCCTGGTGTCATGATATCGCTGTTTCGTTCTCGTTGTCCTCCAAATGTCGCTATTTCGTCGATAGAACAGGATTTTCTCAACCGACGGACTGAATTTGGGGCTGTTTCAAGCTCTGTTCGGGGTCGCTTCGCAGTAAATACAGTTGATGTACTAATGCTTTTGTAAGAATGCAGTTCTTTGTGTGGGAGTCATGCCGCGTTTTGCCCCACGCATGTTTCGGAGCTTAGTTGTGGCGTAAAAGCCCGCCAAAGCTTTTATTATAATTCAAAGCAAACGAAATATAAAAGGGATATCTTAGACATGATCAAAACATTTAATTCTCATTCAATCTCTCGTATAAAGGACTATAATCTTTTGTAAAACAAGTGGTATCATGTCAATGCTAAAACATCAGACGCCAAACGCCACATCTAGACCCCTTCATGGACAGCTGTAGCTGCCAAGGCTGTAGAAAAACCTCTAGGCAGGCCTGCGGTCAGCAGCCTGCTCTACCTTTATGGCGTTGATGAAAGTCCAGTCTTTGAGCCATACAGGCAGGATGCGAACCATGGCGTCTTGGAGCGCATGAGTCCAGTGCGCCGCGACAACACCGTGTCCATAGCCGGCCTTTCCCAACGAGGCCCGGGCAATGGCTTTCGAGTCGGGCAGAAACAGTGATGGCTTGTCTGTATAGTATGACGTGTTGGTCGTTTTCCCGACACGAACGGCCAGCATCTCGACGTCACCTCCGTAGCCCAGAAGCTTCATCTCCCGCCCCAGAGCTTCCGACATGGTGAGCAGGAAACGCTTGCCAGCCGAATAGGACGTGAGCAGGGGCATGCCCTCGCCTGCCAGCGAGCAGACGTTGACCACGAGCGCCGGCGCATTCTTTTGCAGGGCCGGGAGCAAGGCGCGCGTGAGATGGATAGGGAAGACGGCGTTGAGGCTGATGTTGCTGGTCACGCGTGTCTCGGAGCATTCGCTCAGCGGCAGAAAAGTGGGATTGGAAGCACCGCCACCAGCGTTGTTGATGAGCACAGTGAGATTGATGTCTTGAAGGGCGCCACGGAGGGCATCAAAGTCCACCGGTGACTGTCCTGTTGTGCCCGTCGCAGTGGCGTCGGCGGTGGCCTTGATGTCCTGGTCTTGAGTACGCGTCATTGACTCTTTGCTGGGCTGGATACAGTTGAGGCAAGCTATTGTGCTAGCGTCGGCAATGAGAATGCGAAAGGACCTCTCGGGAAAGAGTTGCTGCAGATGAGCCATGACAGACGAGAGCTTGGCGTGGTTACGCCCATGCAAGACAACGTTGAAGCCATGCTCGGCGAGTTCGGCCGCGAAGCCTCGGCCGATGCCATCTGAAGCGCCAGTGACGAGAGCCCAGGGCGGCCGGCCGTCGGTGGCGTGGGCATAACGATCGATGCGGGACGGCAGCAGATGTATGCTGACCAGATGGAGGGCTTTCGTCAAAGCAAACATGGCTGTGAGAAGGCCTATGATGGAAAATAGACCCTGAGACTGGGCTAGGCCCGCCAACCCGAGTGCGTCCATGCTGTGAGAGAAAGGCGGAAGGAATATCCAGCAGGCGATAATGAGGACGTCCAGAACGGTACCGTCAGGGTTGAGGTCTCGAGCTTGCTCTTTGTGCCACGACGGGCGTCACATATAACTCAACCTGAGGCGTGAATGATGATGGTCAATAAAAAGAATGATAGCGGAAGAAGCAGAGCAGCTGGGCAACTGTTTGCTTTAATAATGCCGTCAGCACCTTGGGTACCTGCATACTACAGAAGTATGTACACTACAATGTACACTACTTGTAATGTGCGGTCCGTTAGCCGGCCGCGGATTTTCGCACTGCCTCACACATGGCAAAGTACACAACCGTGCTAGCCGCAATCTCCATTGTGCGATTGCTAGTTGGCGAGGGGCGGAAGGGGGGGAGGACAATCAAAGGGCATGCGGCGTTGGACAACACATTGCGTGCATGCAAAGGGCACCAAAGAACAAGTGACATGATGTGGCGCAAGGACATGCGACAATCACCGTTCAGGCCGGAACAGTGGCGAGCCGAAGGTCCATGGTACTGCCCTGGCCAGCCGAGGCGGCCTAGTGCCATCGCCCATTCAGTGTAAATCCACGCCTGTATCCACTAATAACGACTGTATATACTACTACTAGCAGGCACTTACACCCACTGTAGTAGTAGCTACAGAGGCATGCGTGTATTGTCACAATGTACTAATTCATCATCTCCCACATCTGTAGCTGGCCCTCTCGTTATCAGATTTACTTGAACCGTCCTGTATTGTATTTGATATACAGTGGGCGCAGCAGGTACAATACCTACCCCCCCCCCCGGTCGAGCTTCTCTTCAATTTCACTCCAACCCTTACTTACCCCTAAAAACAGAATAGAAATGAACAAGAAACGAATTAAGCTCATCAGCCTAGCCTTGAAAACCGACAACAAATCTTACTCAGCGCAGGGCCGAAATGTCATTTCCTTTGCCTTTCCCCGCGGTCGGAAACGATGCGAGCCGGCGACCAGTTTAGTAGCGCTAATTCTATCAGTCGCCGCCTGGAGGTATCTACTTGTACTGTACATTAAATTAGATTAGGCAGAGTGACGCTACTTTCCCGCTCGATCCCACTCCACTCTCTCTGCCCGGATCCTCAAGTTGCCGTTCCCACTTTGCAGGACAACAGCCCACGCAATATCATCTCCTGCCGAGTTCTCTTTGATTTTATCCACGCCATTGTCCACAAGGAGATATCTCTAGTCACAGCCCAACAACACGCCTCGGAAAACCATTCTCAAGCCTTAGACGCACGGCGTCGATAAAACAAAACAGGGCATCGTGAGCGGCTGCGGGATACCACCAAGTACAACAAGTTTTACTCAACATGACCGTCGCTTCCAGCCTGGCGGCGCCATTTCATAACAATAAACCAGGTGTTTTAACTATATATATAACAGTGGATTCCGTCCATGACCCCACTGGCCTGGATCTGCGCCCGATGCCCCTAGACACCGTTACCTGTTGATTCACCGGGGCCTCATCACAGTAAACTCCGGCTCCCCGTTTCTAGCCACCCATACACGTCCAGGACACATGGATGCTCAGGTTCGCCGTTTCCGCTTTAGTGCCGTCCTCGCGGCCACCTCTTCTTCTAGCGCCCTCTTGTCATCCTTCTCATTCACAACTGCGGGCCTCTTGGTGCCTCGGGATGGCTGCACCCGTGACGGAGGCAGGCTGCTGAGAGGCTCTCGTCGCTTCTTCGGCGGTGGCGACTGCGGAGGCGGTGCTACTGCCGGTGGTCTGAGCCGCGTCGGCCGACTCTGGCTCGCTGGAGCTGCTTCGGGCTCGCTCTGACCGACCCGCCGCTTCTTCTCCACGCTTCCCTGCTGGTTCCTCGGCGCAGATCGTTTCTTGGAAGGAGGCTGCGCGTCTCGTGCTGCGGGCTTCACTCTGACTTCTGAGGCGGCACGAAGGCGCTGATGATGTGCAGTCTCTGCCAGCAACTGCTGTGCGGCCACGTCATTATCGGCTGTCCCAAGCTTTCGGTCGGCCGGCTCTGGTCGCTGCGCCTCGCGATCTGCAACTATCCGTACTGAAGTACGAACTCTCCGTTCTGGAGACATGCTCTCTTCTTCGGCGTGCGGCTCTAGCTTGACCGGTTCGAGACACGAGTGGCTATCTTTGGCTAAGATGGTCTCGCTGGCTTCAACACGAGTAGTCGTTGATAAAGCTTGTATTGCCACCGGCTTGTCTTCTTCGGTGCTGCGGTCCGATGGGAATTCAAAATCGAAGCCCTCTTGGGCGTCGAATTCCGAGGGCGTGAAATCCATGTCGCTCGTCTTATTTAACGCGACGAGGTCAATCAGTTCCGGCTCCGGCTGCTCGGTCCTCCATGTCCATCCGACGAAGCTTTCTCCCTGGTAGTCTCTCAGGTGATCCCACTCATCGTCCCAGATGCCTTGATTGATCCACTGTCGTCTGACCCAGCCAGCCGGCGAAGATACCAGAGATTCCCGGACCCTTTTGGAAAGTCCTCGCCTTCTGGTGCTTTCGACTATGCATTCCGCTTCGAAGATGAACCAAGGACGCGACACCATGAAACGGTCTCCTTGAGCCTGGGTCGCGATTTCACCCAGGCGCCTGTCTCGAATCCATTCCGCAACCGACTTGCCATACTCGCCGCGACGGACCCGCCCGCAATTGTTGATGGCAATGGCAACCAGTATGTTGCAGTTAATTTCATCACCATCCGTCTGCCACGGCCATCTCCAGTCGTTGCCGCGGACCCTGCGTCCTGCATCCAGTGTCCATTCACAGTTCCAGATGCCGAACTGTTCCCATCGCCGCCGGACGAGGTTCCTCGCAGTCACATACTCATCTCGCCCTGAGTCCTCGTCCAAAGCTTGTTTCGTCTCAGTGCTACAGCGGTCGTCTTGCCGAAACTGCACAACTCGTTTCTGCTCCATGTCAATCTCGCTCAAAAACTTTCTCACCGGCTCCCGGACCCCGAAGATGAAGGAGTCAAGAACACGGGGGGTGTCCTCGGCCGTGACCTGGCGATTCATCACGTGCTCGTATTTTCGATAAACTTCTTCCTCGTCTATCGGCAGGGCGACCCGTCGATGACGGGCATGAGATCTAGCCCTGCGACTCAAGCGCGAGCCAGCCCCAAGTCTCCGCCGCATCTGGTCAAGCAGGGCCGGATCTTGCTCGTAGGCTTCTAACAGCGGAATGGCGTCTACCTGGATGGCGTTGCGGAGATGATTCATCTTCTCGTTTGGTGCCATACTGACTTTGTATGGTTTTTAAATGTGAATAAGAGTGTTCAAAGTATTATAAATCGTATTGATTTGTGGCTAAGGGGAATTGATCAGAGTCCCCAGGGGGGACGGCCGGTGCTTTATGGGCTGCCCTTTGCTCACTGATCTGTCTGCGTTACACCTGTGTTCCTGAGAAGAGTCTCACGAAGTTGGTGTTTCTTCCTGTTTTCACTCACTGGTATAGGTGGGTGTTACTCTGAGACCTCGCATCATTGGATACGTAGACGCTTTCATCATGTCCCTCGGTATTTTCTCGCCGCCTGCACCACGTCACGCGATCAAAGACTCTTTGATTTTTCCAAGTTCCCTTTGATATTGTGCGTCTCATGCTGCGCGGTCCTTCACCAAGAGGATACTGTTGAGTGTATCACCTTGTGTGAAGTTTCACGACTTCGTATAGAGGCCTGGAACGCAAACTATGGAAGACCGGCATCGGCGATCAAACGATTGAGCAGCCTGTTTGCCATGTAAGCGAGTTTTTCTGGCCGTATTTGATTACGCACGTACGGTCTATATACACATCCCACTGCATCATTGCCTTTTTCACCCTTACCTATGCTCCCTCGATGCGCCGTGTGAGCGGTAGCACTGAGCACTCCAATAAAAAAAAAAACAATTCTGCCTGCGCGCCGCCCAGAAGCTTACCAGCACTGTACATTGGACTGAGTCTTACCAAGAAATTTGCCGAGTTAAAAGAGGAAAACACTGCAAAACAACCACGTTTCGTTTGTGGCACGTTAGGATTCGTGTTCGTCTTGATTGCCTGGGAGCAGCCGTGGCACTACCCTATACCTGGCACCATAAGTCTAATCGACTCGTGAAGATGGCATAATGCGTATTTCGAGTCCATGGTTTTTTGCTCCTAAATCTTTTATGATATTATGGTGGTGATTTCACGTGTCATGCCTTGTGCTTTAAAGTCGTTGTTGTTTGGTGTGTAGATTGGTGGTTGGTGAGATGAGAAAAGGATCCAAGGCATTGCTTGCAAAGACCCCCTCTCCCCCCCTTTTCTCTTCTATCGGTAGACCGAAAGGCATAGATCAAATGGTCTCCCCATCTCATGATATGAAAGTCGCATTCTGCGTGACTTTGAGACTCGTTGACCGATCATCGAGTTTTTCACAGCGACCAACCTACTGGCACCGCAGTACATAATAGGGAAGCAGGCGCCCCGCCGTCATGTCATTGTGGCATCAAAGGTGGGCCGTGGCTTTCAAGGAATGCCGCTCTCAACAGCAGAAAGACAATAGACATCGACTGTTGAATTGCTCTATAGTCTAAGTAACATAGCATACTCGTAAAATAAATTCTTCAGCATCTATATTCTTATTTTCTCTTCTTCGTAATATATTCGAGTTTGAAACACGATCCTGCACATGTACCTAAGTACTCAGGTACCATTGCACGTGGAAGGATAGAGGGGTCGCGCAGGTGACGAAACAGTGCTCCAACTCCGGACGGACTCTCTCCCATTCGTCACCGACTGTCTACTACTCGCTAGTCCTTTCCGCAACAACCACATTGCCCCCCTCGACATCACAACTCCGAGCAACATTCCCTCGAGAACCCCATCGAGCCACCTATTCCCCTACCGAAATAACCCTACGAAAGCTCCATCATGAAGCTGCACTACATTGGTGTACGTGTCTGCCTCCCCCCGACCCCGCTGCTGCCGCCGCGGCCGATCGACTTCTCTCAACGCAAAGAAAACTGACACGACTTTTACGAACCGCGTCACTAGATCCTCCGCAACGATGAGAAGCCCGCAGTCGAGCTCATCGCAGAGAAAGAGCTAAGCTCATATTCCCGATTCACGCGAAACAAGTGCGCCTCCACCAGCGCCGCAAAGACTGGCACACGCGGAGCCCCGGGCTGACCCATCTCTCATCTCTAGCTACGGCGAGTTCATGACTCTGTTCGCCAAGACGGTCGCCGAGCGCACGCGGCCAGGGCAGAGACAGGATGTCGAAGAGCAAGGTATGCACGCACCTCTCTCTCTCGCAACGATGGCCCCCCCCCCCGGCGGGACTACGAGGGCGCTAACGTACGGTTATGAATCTTGACTGCGTCGCGATAAAAAGACTACACCTTTCACGCGTACGGCCGCACAGAGGGCATCTGCGGCATCATCATCTCGGACCACCAGTACCCGGCGCTCGTGGCGCACCAGGTCCTCGGCAAAGTCGTCGACGAGTTCCTCTCCAAGAACCCGCGTTCGTCGTGGCCCGCCTCCGGCAGCCAGTCCACCCTCGTCATGCCCGAGCTCAAGGAATACCTCTCCAAGTACCAGGATCCCCAGCAGGCCGACAGCATCATGAAGATACAGAAGGAGCTCGACGAGACCAAGATTGTGCTGCACAAGACCATTGAGAGCGTGCTCCAGCGAGGCGAGAAGATTGACGACCTAGTGGCCAAGAGCGACGGCCTCAGCGCTCAGAGCAAGATGTTTTACCGTACGTCACATCTTGTCCCTCCCATCTCTTTTTTTTTTCGTTCTCGTTTCCTGTCAAAAGTCGATGGCAAGCGAGAGGTGAAATTTTGATGTGTACTGACCTATTCTGCAGAGCAAGCCAAGAAGCAAAACTCGTGTTGCATCCTCATGTAAACAAGCGACTCGCCGAACAATGCTCATTCTGGTGTTGGATAAACTTGGACTCGCTACCTCTTCACTTGTCCGGGTACGTCTTATGAATTTACTACGCCACTTATTTATGTCTTTTTGGGGGTTTGGCTCGCCTGTCTTTTTTTTTCACACAACGAATTCGGGGAAGGCCAACGCAATGAAAGATTCGAGTCTGTTAGACGTTTTCACGCTACGCAGCCATGTATTCTTAATACGGAACAAAGGGATCTACCCCATGTTTTGAATTACACTTTCTGCAGTGAAAAACAAAGGAAACAAAACAGAATAATTGTATGGCTTCATGTATCGTATCCAAGGATATATATGTGTTTGTCGCTGCTAACCGTGAAGAAAAATGTAAGAACTCATGAGAAACAGGGATTGATAAGGGGGAAAAAATGACTCGTCCCTCCAGGGGATCACCGAGTTTGGGAGCGAAAAGAAAATATACGACTCCAGCTAGTAGGAGAAGGAAACCATCTTGAACGAAAAAAAAGAGAGAAAGGAAAAGGAACGAGTGAATGTGCTAAATGTTAACTCTCTATATCATCATCGTCGGAACCGCTACCAGCCGCTTCACAGTCCTTCAATCGTCACGCGCTCACTCTTGTGATGCTTATGAAGCGAAGGCACGAGCCGTTGTCCCTCAGAAGGGTGCACAATCGTCGGCGTACGCATCCTCGTCTCCAGAATATGTCGCCTCACGCCGCCGCCGTCGTCATCGCACACCTGGCCGGCGACGACGTCTCTCGCAGCGCGGCGCCGCTGCTCGCGCTCGTGCAGCGGCTCGAGCAGGCGTCGCTGCTGTCGCGATATGCTGATCTGGCGCGCAATCGAGACCTCGGCGGCGTCCTCGAGGGCGGCGACGGCCTGCCTGTCTCGGCTGTCCGGGGCGGCTACGGATGTGACGGACCGCATCCTGCGCGGAGACGCAGATTGCATCTCCGCAGCGGCCAGGGAGGGGAATGCGTTTGCGTATGTCAGGCTGGCGTTGTCGCTGCTGGTGCTGGTGCTGCTGTTGCTGCTTGTGTCTCCTTGACGATGGGCGAGGTGGATGGGAGGGGCTGATAGCGCCGTTCCGTTGAACGATGGCCTGCGCGCCGCGGGTAGAGCGCGCATGGACTCTACTGATGGCTTATGGAATTTGGATCGCAGTGGCCGGCGGTCGTCGCTCTCTCTCCGCGACGAGGATGCGGTGGTGGTAGGGCTCGCGGGGGCTGCTTGGAAAGCGGCCAAGGACGACGGGTCGGTGGTGCGAGCAAGAGGTTGTTGTCCCACGCTATCGTCCGCACTCGGCAATGTCTTTGCTTCTCTATAGGCGGCGGGACATGTATTTGCCCGCAGTCGCAAGGGAGTGTGGTCGGAAGCTGTCGTCGACGCTTCATCGCTTGTCGCCGAGGACCCCATCGCCACCTGCAGCGGGGGAAACGCGGGCGACGTCGCTCGGCGAGACCGCTGCAGCAGTTCGGCGTAGTGTCCGCGCCGCGCCTCGTCCTCAAGGGGACTTATGCTTGCCAAGTTGGCGTTCCGACGGGCTAGCAGGCCGCCGGTAGATTCCTGCTGCCGCTGCTGTTCTAGCAGGCTGCTGAACATGACGCTGTACCGCTCCAGCTTCGTATCGGGAATCTCAACGTCCAATAGAGAGCCGAGATGGCCTGGCACCCGTGTGGATGATTGCTCAGCAGGGAAGGTCTGGGAGTGTGGTTGCACGAGAGAGCCGGTCACGGAGTGCATAGCGGCGGGGTCGGGCCTTGGCTTCCTCAGCTTCGTTGTGCCGCTTCTACCAATGCTCGGGCTGGATCGAACCGTTGCTAGCGGTGGTGGCGGTGCCGCTGTCGGGGGTGCCGCGATGTTGGCGTTTGAGGGTAAGCTTGCGCCGGCGTTGTTACCATTGTCTGCGGATGGACGGGAGTAGTTGTGTATAGTGGTCTGGGCCGGAGTTGTTCTCTTCGACTTTGTTCGACCCAGAAACGGGATACGCTTAGATAACTGGCGTGTGAGTCCTATTGTTTTGGGTTGCTGCTGCTCGGTATTAGACGTGATGGTCGTCATTGTCCGGGGCACCATGGCCGCATCGGCACCCCGGTTGGGCATCGGTGCCATGCCCGGGCTCCCGAGCGCCAGACCGATGGTGTACTCGTCGCTGTTCATTGGAAACCCCGCCGTAGGATGCGAGTGCAGCGGTTCTGGTTGGCGTTTGGTGGGCATGGTTGATGCCCGTCCCGGAGTGGTATTGTGCTGTACGTTGTCCGTTTGCAGACTCCGAACTGGTTCAACGTAGGCGGCCCGGCAGGTAGGCCGGCGTGAAGTGGGAGACAGGCAACTGTGCGATGAAATAGAAAACGATGCGCCATGGAAAAAAGATATCAGGCCACTTATAAAACAAGACAACAAGGAGAAATTAAAGTTTGGGTACCGCCATCAAGCAGGAAAACGCCTGAAAATGCCAAGGACGAAACACGGGAAATGCGGTGAATGGCACAAAAGGAAATAAAAAAAAAAGGTTTGAGTGACGCTGGGTGCCGAAGACTGTTTGCCGCGAAGTACACCAAGCGGGGGTTGCCTGTGTTTAGCAGCAGTCTCTTTGTGCGAAAAACTGGAAAAAAGTCGTAATCAGGGAAACACAGAAAGACAGCTCGTGAGGCGCGTAAAGCGAGAAGAGCGTACGAAGCGTCGAGGTTCTGCAAAAGGCACAAGGAAAAAGGCAGATGAGCGGTGGCCTCGGGAGACGGGTGAGGTCTCTCACAGGGATTTTGGGGGGGGGGGACTTCTGCTGTTCCCTCATCAATTAGTCCGCCGCCGTTTCACGTTCCAGATGTACTGTATGCCTGAAATCTGCAGCGGACGGCATCGAGCCTATCTGGCAAAGGTGGCGCATCATCCCGTCGCTTGCAGAACATGCCTGGCATGAAGCGGCATGAAGCCCAGAATTTGTGAAACGGTCTGGTCCATCACATCGTGGTGGTGTGTGGGCTTGAGGGCCGCCACGTACACGCACGCCCCCCGCGGTATTAGTTTAGCGATAGGGGAAGGGGTGTCAATGTCGTGTCGGGCCGGCGGGGCTAGATTTAGGGGTCACGAATAAGAAGCAAATACATGAAACGATTACTTCGAGATAATAAGTCGATTTCAATACAAATTTAGTGCGAATAGCTAATAAACTTTGGGCATTCGCGAAATTAAAAGTAGATGTATTTAAATATATTAAAACAAATTTTTTTTTTTAAAGATTTTTATAAGTTCTATACATTATCGCTCTAATTTACACTATTTAGCCTTTTAGCTAATTCCCTACAACTTATATATTGTCATGACATTTAATTTTTTTCTTATTTTAAATAATATAGCTAATTTTATCTCACCAAAAGCTCTATATCGATTTATGTCTTTACCTATAATATCTAACAAGGTCATCCTTTAGAATTGAGCCGCGGCCAATCTCAAGGACTATAGCAATCACAAGAACAACCAGTGATAGCAGCCGCAACCATTCTCTCTATTCTACCGCTGCGATGGGCCGACCTCGATATACCGCTTTCCAACATTTCTAGTGAGCATAGTTTTCACCAAAAGTCACGAGCAATGCGTGTCGTTGAACGAGAATACCGCGGTTCTATCAGAACTACCAAGCCTCGAGCCACTTAAATAGTAGCATAGAGACAAACCGTGCTATATACTATAATTTACCGTGAACAATGATTATATGACTCATTCTTGTGATATATTTCAAGTTCTTTGGCAACTCAAGCCCTCGTCCGGCCATTGCAGCTAGAGCTAGGCAGCCTGGACGATTTGTGTCTGGCGCCTTTTCCATAATTGATGAATCCGATGATAGTTTTGATTTAAAAGCTTGATGAAGGGCAGATTTATCGCTCTTAGAAGCCATGCTGAGACCACGACGTCGAGTTTTTGAAGGAAATAATGCAGATAAAGGGACGGTTGGGCGTATCTAAAGGCTTTTCCCGGTGTAACTTTTCAAAAGAATGGCGTTGTGAGTGTACCACCTGTGCCTATCTTCTTCTTCTTCTTCTTCTTCTTCTTCTTCTTCTTCTTCTTCTTCTTCTTCTTCTTCTTCTTCTTCTTCTTCTTCTTCTTCTTCTTCTTCTTCTTCTTCTTACGAACCGGGGCCCGGAGCGGATGGATACCTGAGTTCGGGGCCGGGGCCGGTCTGTGCGCTTCCCCAGAACGTGTATTTCGGAGTTTTAGCTTCTCCTCCACTGCTATTTCACGGAGAAGGACGCTGGTCGCGCCGCTTATCGTATCTTGAGCTCCCAATACCTTGTGTTGAAACTCTCCATTCACCTGTATACATGTAAATCCTAGTACTCTATAGGAAGTCAACGTAAATCTTGCATATCTCTGAGAACAATACAATAAATTTTATAGTCATCATTTAGCAAGCTATTAGATCACTTGTAACAAGCCGCTGCCTCGTTTGGTTTTCGGCCGCTAGGCAACCGGCCTTTCAAAACAGCCAATTCATCACCTACCCCTCCGACTGGCGACGATAGAGTGAGCAGCTTCTCCATGTTGATTGATGTAGTGGCTGCCCAGTATTCTTATCTACGAGCTTCCAATCACCCTTATAAGTACAGTAGGGCTGCTTTCTTGGGTACCGTGCACCAAGCCGCTCCACTGCAACGTCGACGCCACGGCACAACTCTGCTCCTACATCAACACTAGGAAAAAGCAGCTGTTAGTGCGCTACCCTGCCTTACTAAGAACTAACATAGTAGCGGGCGGGGGTACCCCTAACAGCCTTAGGAAGGAATGCTAGAGAGTTCGTCTTCCTATTAACCACTCCTGACCTCATGCTGCGCCCTCGCGCGCGTACCGACAACTGCTTGATGCCCTCTTTAGAAGCCATGAGAACAAAGCTAGGTACTTAGTCACTAAGGGGGCTTTTATGTGCCTCTCTACCTAAGCATTAAGAGCTAGGGCAAATGCACTAGGAAGGAGCTTTTTGTATATACTCGCTCGCAAGTGTAAAGCAGGCGCCCTTTGTCCTCGCATAGGGAACTGGTCGGGGGTTAAATATATATTTGGCATTATTATCATCGACGCCACGACAACACAGACTCGCGCCTTCATCGACTCTCTTCAACTCTTCCTCGACAACACCCGGCCATGGCCACGACCACCCCGATTGACAGCCCTATAGAGCAGGCCAGCTAATTAAGCTCGATATTGGCTCGTCTGGCGATTCTTCCGAGACGAGGTCGACAATCCAACTTCGCATCCAAACGCTCTAGAAACCATGGACGCTCTCGTGCGGCATGGTCCTCCAAGGCGGGCCAAACGGGGAGCCCACCACGTTTCTCAAGCTCTTCGATAGACGCTGGGTAGAACAGCTGCGGAGAGATGAAAGGGTGGAGCTCTGGACGCCGGAAATCGAGGCGTCGTACTCCAAGTTTGTCCAGTCTGAAAAGATGGTCGACTTCTTGTATAAACTGGAGAATGTCGTTGATTTCGTCAGCGAAACCTCGGATGGTTGGAACGAGGCGCAGAATGAGGCTTTCCTCTCGCAGATGCTCTTGTCCATGCATGAAGAAGAGGTCGCGACATATCAGACCTTGCAAAAGTATCAAGGTCGAGTCCTCCCAGAACTCCTAGCAACAGTCAAAGTCGACTTGATGCCCTCCGCAACCGCAGAATCGAAAGAAGCGCTCGATAACACAAAAATACACGGCATCGTACTACAGTACTTGCCAGGATTCACATTGTCCGCTCTCGGTGAAAACGTGCCTCGGCAAGCTCGGAAAGGCATCACGGACGATGCTGTGCGCATTACCCACATTTTTGGCGATTTCGATATTCTGAATGTAGACGTTCGTCCTGATAATTTCCTGGTTGCACCCGACGAAGAGGGGTCATACCGCGTGTTCATCATTGACTTTGGGCAGTGCAGACGCCGCGAAGAAGATGAGACGGACAAAGAGTGGGGTATTGCGAAGTGGCTACAGGATGAGGAAGGGGCCATAGGCATCGCCATGCAGCATCGTCTACGGAAGCTCGACTTTGAGTACAACTTCAAGCCCAGTGAGAGATATGAGGCCTAGGCGCCTGGAGAGAACGGTCGATGGGGTACATAGGTATTTGGAAGTCTATGGTTCCCGCAGTAAGTTTTGAGCATCTCCACCAGATGCCGCGAGGAGACAAAGCTTCCGTGCTTTATATGTTGACATGAAAAACGGCGGCCATGCATTGAATGATTTGTGTGCAATTGTGTCAAGGCAGGTAGTTCTCAGCCTATAAGACCAGCAAGTCCTGTCTTGTGTCTTCGTAGTTAGTTTTGTCATTTACCCAGAATTATCGGAACCCTCTCTAATAACGCTTGGAACATCGGCGCGCATAGGCTAATTGTTTCGGATTTCCCCTTCTTTTGTCTTTGCTGTTACCCGCATGGCGGGCCGCGCTCCCGCATCATGACATGAAGCCGGTGGAAAACACTCTTGACTGCTTGGTGTCCGGTCGTGCATAAGAGTATATTCAAAAATCGGAAAATTAAACTTGGTCTTTGCAATGCTTTTCTTAATCTTTGATTAATTTTTTTCTCTTGTCCTGCTTAATTCTTAGTAGTTCTACGTCTTTGCCCCTGCATGGCAGGTGATGGAAGGCACTGGGCGGCCCCTCATCGTTTCAGCCATGATTTATACGCATACACCGCGTTGGTTTGTACCACGAGGAACAATAGACTTTTCCTTTAAAAAAAAAAGTGCCGCTTGCCTGCCGGTCCAGGGTGGCACTCTCCGCGACCTCCTTGCAATTAAAAGAAGCGGCATAAGACGATTCTACGTCGTATGGTGGAATGCATCTGACAATAGCCATGTGCCGCCAACGCGAAAACGATCGGCCAGTCTGGCGCAAGGGTCACCTACACATGACAGCCGCAGTTCCGGGGTTCGGGGGCATGTTGATCGTGCTTTCCGTCGTGTCTCGTTTTAAGGTCCGTTACAGTCCAGCAGTGACTAACGTGATGAGACAGATGACTGACCCGGCTCGCAACGCTGACGAGCTGAGCTGGTCTTGGGAAATGAGGTTGGTCAGCAAAACACTCATCGTGGCGCGACCAAGCTAGACAGGCTTTCTATAGATTTTTTTCTCGGGAAATCCCAGTCAGAGCGGGAGGGTTGGAGAAACTTTCCAAGAATGGAAGAGCTTTTGTTTTGTGCTTGTATTCGGGTGCAGAACTCCTTTCATAATCAGCGTCGGCGTGACGCCATTGCCGTATTCAGAGCTATCGCAGGGCTGTCCGCTGGTTGACCACTTACTACACTCGGTATTCTTCAGTAGTCATGGGAGTGATTCATAGTCACGCCCCCTAACGAGAAGCAGCAACCCAGCTCCAGATGACAGCCGGCACTTTCAGTCGTGCCGCGTTGTGATGGAAGATCTAGCATGAGCGGAAGTGCTTCTCTAGATGTGTCGCCGAGTGGGATCATCCTGGCTAGCTGCGCGTCTAATCTTTTAAACTCGGAGTGTTCGTCTGGTTTAATGAAGTGTATGTGTCTCGGGCAAGACTCATCTATGGGGTTGGAAGCATAAGTCGGCCTTTTCGACGAGAACGAGTGCATGACAGCCTTGGTGATGTCACTGCAGATTTGGTAGTGCACGGTCCGCTAGTAATGCAGGGAGACGCACAGTACTGAAGGAAAAGACGGTGTCTGCTTTGCGAGTCTAAGACATCCGTCCACTGTCTAGGATGTGCGGTGCTTCGAGCAGCCATGAAACAGGCCTCCATGAAACAGTCTCGACATGCCGGGGCTGATGAGACTGTTTTCGGAAATTGACATGACGTTGCCCGGGCAGATGCAGTGGCCATGCGGGGCTTGCTCGTCCTCACGGACACAGCTTGAAGCCCTCGTGGGTATAGTGAATGCTTGTTATCGACTCGGCGCCTACCAGGCCGCCCGCAAAGGCCGTCACGCCCGTTGCAGCTTCTGAACAGCAGCCTAGCAGGCAGGCACCACTAGAAAAAAGAATTTGCCGGGGCCTCGCTATAGAGCTCAGAAAGTGTGCATTGCGTGACCAAAAGGCAGATGCGCACGATTGTTGGGTAGATAGAAGCAAGTTGACCAAGCACGAAACCCCCCCCGAGCGAGCCCTTCTTTCTGCCTTGTCGAAAGGGCCACCTAGTGATGACGAAGGAGGCCCTTTTTTTCCGCCGCGCAAAGTCACTCTCCGCACGAAAAACGCGGTGTGATACCTCTTCGGCTTCCCACCTTCCTGCCCCGCCATTGCTGGCAGCAATTTTCTTGGCTCATTAGTATGGGCTCAATGAGGGGCAGAAATCACAGGTATTGACCGGCCTAGGCTCTGGACCGGTGCACCAAACAAACCCACGCCAACCGGCCTGACCCAACCTCACCAGCAAAGCAAACCTGAGCTTCACAACACACGGAACTCGCCTTCAGCCTATCAAAACCCCTCCGTCATCTTCCGCGTAAAGATCGGTATTCCTTGCCGTCTCTCTCCCGTCATCCAGATCTCGACGAGAGGTGTCCCGCCGTCTTCGTTTAGTCACTCCGCCCGCCCCTCTCGCTCTTCTTGAAAAATGTCGTGGCAAGGTAACGTCTGCCCACCATCCAGATCTGATGATGGCTCTTGTCTATCGTCTCTCAACAATCCCGCGCGCTGTTGAGCGGTTAGAGAGGGAGACTGGGTCGCCGAATAAACGCAATATGCTTCAATAGGCTAACTGTCACGCGATACAGCATATATCGATACCAGGTAAACAACGAGCCAGCCCTCCTATTCATTCTTTCGATTCACGATAACGAGCAACCACCGAATTATATACAACCAAAAAAAAAAAAGATTTGTTAACGCAAAACAACCTACAGCCTTGTTGGCACCGGTCACATCGCAAAAGGTGCCATCATCAGTGCCGCTGGTGACAGCGTATGGGCGACGTCGGCCGATCTTGAGGTAAACAAGGACGCAAACGTGACACTCATGTCTAACACCGGTATCCGAGGATATCGATGCTTGAGTAAGATCTTTTCGGGACTATTAGGCTAATCACACCTTGGCTGGCATAATTAGGTCAAGCCCGAGGAGATGAAGGCCATTTCCGCCATCGTCAGCGGCGACAGCGCTGCCAAGGACAAGGCCTTCGCTGAGGGTCTTTTTATTGGTGGCGAGCGACACGTCATGGCCAGAGCCGAGGACCGAAGCATCTACGCACGCTCGGTAAGCCTCGTTCATGCCGTTCTTTGCTCGGGCAGAATGTCTCAGCTCTTGACAACAGTATGGCTTACTAACTCTCACCAACAGGGGTCAAACGGCGTCGCTATCGCCAAGACGAAGCAGGCAATTGTAATTGGCCAGCATGGTAAAGCCCAGATTGCTGGCAACGCCAGCTCCACTGTCGAGGGTCTTGCCGACTATCTCATCGCTCAAGGCTACTAAAGGGCGTCGGACAAGTCGCATATAGACACCGGGAGCTCTTGGTTGTTCACTGGTGGACCCGTCAGCAAATCGTGAATATTCAGTCTATTTTCTTTTTCTAAGAATGGTTGACGCCACATGATATCTTTCGCGAAAGTGATTATACTCTCGGGTCGGAGGCCATGTTCGTCGCGCATGGGGCATTCAAAATTTGTGCATAATTTCTTCTTCAATTATGGAAAGCGATTCATCTCTGTCGTAAACGGAATGACAAGACAGAATATGGCTGGTGTCGCTGTCTATGCCACGGTAACTGCTTTTGTGAAGCTTGACTTTGCATGTTCAATGCAAGCAAATCTAGTCTATCAGTTGCCACGATCATATCATAATTGCATTTCCATACCACGGTTCCGGCATAATCTAACGGCGTGGCAATGTAACCTTCCTCACCCACAACAGCACCCGTTGGCCAGCCTCTATATTGAACACCAACTCCGATTCAAAGTCAACGGTCCATGAACTGTAACGAATTCGGTCAAAAGTGAATGCTCTGCCTTTGTGTCGGCAAGCACCTCATCCAGCATTAAAATGTATCTTTGTAAAAAAAAAAAAAAAATAGTAACCGTGAGAACTCCATTAGACTCCTCTCCTCTGTCAGTCGAGTAAAGTGTACGCGCGGCCTCAGGGGTTGGGAGGTTTGTAAATAAACGACCAAGATTCAAGATGGGCTGATTCCTCTAATTTGCGCCTTCTTTTTCCTCGTCGTCGGGTTGATACGGTTGCTTCATACGGGGAGCTCAGCATTAGAGCGTGTGATACCCAGACGATCAATGACCATGCCAATGTAAGGCCCGACGACGGGGACGCCGCGCGCGAAGCCCGCGATCGTGCCGAGAAAGTCGCCGAACAGGACAATTATTCCGTAGCCCTCGACGAGGAAGCCGATGAGCGTCCAGCGCATGAGGATCAGTATCAGGCCGGCGAAGAAGGCCGCGGTGCCCTTGGCTTTCTGCTTGCGCGCGAAGAAGGCGAGCGTCTTTTGCGGGCCGATGATGATTGTGAGGCCGATGAGGAAGAGGATCTATCGTTGGGCTTGCGTTAGCATGGCGATGCGTGTCTTTGTCGTTCAGTCGGTGCGACGGCGGCGACGGCGCGGGAGACGAGACGTACGTTGCCCATGGCAAGCCTATGATCGGTCAGTTCAGCGAAAAGAGGGAACATCAGCGTGCGGGTTTTGGGCGAAGAGGCTTACATGGCGCGGTCAAAGAAGAACATGACGCCTCCGACGAGGAAGAGGCCACCTGATAGCAGTCGTCGGGTTAATATTCGGGATGTACTTCGAAGAGGGGGTAGAAGCGCGAAAAGCACTTTTTGCGCCGGCGCGACTGGCTGGGTGTAAGACGACGCACCTCCCGAGCAGAAAACAACGCCGATTTCTGTGAGGCAGAAAGTATTAGCCTCGAACGACTTTTGCGCAAGATGTGAGAGCCTTCGCCACGCGCAGCCAGGCATCATGGGCGCTGGAGGCGCACGACGTAGGGAGAGAGGCCTTCGTACTTTGCGTATCTGAGAGCCACATTGACGACATTATGGCAGGATAGGATCGAATATATAAGATGGAATAGATATAAATGAGAACGAATGCGAAGCACGGCCGAAATTTATGGCAAAGATTATTACGAGAGAATGTCGATGAGAGCTTGCTGTTGGTTTACGAGCTCTTCCTTTTAAAACCCCAAATTTATTTTCCAAGGACACCTTGTTGCTGGCCGGCCGCATGCGCCACTATGATAGCTCTCGTTTTAGGGGGGGGGAGGCGGGGCAGATACCCCTTGGTTTTGGTCGTACTACATACAAGGGGGGGTGTGGCGCATGGAATATTTCAACGGACCGGCGCCCACTTGAGTTATTCCTTATTTAATTTTTTAAACTCTTCCCCCCTCGCCGACCGTACGGTTCATCCTCTCTTCCATCCACGACGACTGTGTTTGCACACCTGGCGCTTATACCGGGTAGCTTTGCATATCTCGTCTTGCATACTGTTGACGGAAAGTGGTGGCTGTCGATCTGCTGTGGAATAGCAAGCTTGTTCGGATTTCTTTGCCGCCTTCAATTTGGGCGTGGACTCGAAAGCACCAGCCTCGAGAGCACCGCTATCTCAGCAACATATGCCCGAGCAGAAAAACGATTCGCTGCTGTGAAGGCGCATTTTTTTCACAGCATGTTTCACGTGTCGTTCCCCCGCGCGGCCAGAAGACAATCTCTGGAATACTGAGCGAAAAAATTGTCTACTGAATTATGCTTCCTTTACTCATGACAACGCTACCAATAGAAATGCCTCGACAGTCGAGTCTTCGCACTCTGACCACTGAGAGAAAGCCCCTCATATCTCCTCGGTATCCGTCGATGACACTAGTTTTCTGGCAGAGAGCAAAACCATATATGATCACGATTAAGCCGGAGCGTCAATTGCCATCCCTCGGCCGAGAGGCAGAGGGTGCATAGTTGGGGCTTGACTTTGTTGGTCAGACACTTTATACCGCCAGTAGCCATCTCACATGCGGTGCCCAGCACTTTCCTTTTCTTGGTCGCCAAGAGTAGACTGATATCAGACTCTGTAGACCGGCGCCGTGAATCTTTGTGTCTCGTACTTTTGCCGATTGGGCTCACCGGCCTTTGCATTTTCCACACCTCATCATTTCAGGACGGTGTGCGCACCGCGAGCCTCCAGATACAGCTCCGCCGTACTCTGCGGGAGTGAGCGTATCAGTGCAAAAATTTCCCTATTGTGATAGCGTATCCTCGTCTTGGGGTCAAAGTACGGGGCGGGCAGGCCCGTGACGTCGCAGTAGTGCTTCGAGTGCGCCAGCGACGGCGCCGACTCGATGCCCGTGTACGTCGTCGAGGGCATGCCCGCCGCCGCCGCAGGTCCGCCGTCGGGCGCCCGCAGGCTCTTCTCCAGGACAAGCTTCGAGAGCCTATTCGAGGCCTGCGTCAGGTTCGGCGCCGCCGTGGCCGGGCCGCCGTTGCCCGTCGTCGCGGGCGTCGAGGTGCCGCTGGTGGAGAGGCCGTCGTCGCGCGTGGCCGCGGCGGGAGTCATGGCGCCGCTGCCGTTGGCCGGGGTGGCCAGCGCCGAGGCGTCTTTCTTAGAGGCGTCCCCGACGATGGTCTTGAGGTTCTTGTTGCGCCGCTGGTTGGGCTTCCACGTCGAGCTGCGGAACGTCTTAGGGATGGCGTGCATGTCGAGCTCCTCGAGCAGCTCCTGGTGGGCGATCTGGGCTGGCGTGGGAGCTGCCATAGCTGTGCAATGTTACGGAGGCGTGGCTTACGCGGCAGAGAATGATTTGCGGCTCTTGATTGATGGCGTGCACGAGGAACAGTTTGTTGGTTGGCGGTTCGGGTCGTCAAGGTTGTGCTGGCTGTTGGAATTCTGCCGGGTCTCACCGCGCGACATACTGACAGCAGGTGACGGCAGCAAGATCATGTCGATGTATTGCCTACCATTTACAATTATTTTGCACATTATCTTTGCATTCGGCTAAATACTACAACTGAGCCATGGTACACAATACTCTACTGCTGTCGAACGCGTCGATGCTGAATCATGATTAGGAGAGCCCGCATCAGCACCAGCAGAACTTGCTGCTTTCGCGCATCATCAACAACGTGGTTAGTACAAGAATATGGATCTTGCGGTAAAGCCCGTGTACTCATCAATCACAGGAGAAACTCAACGAGGCCGTTGTCGCCATGAACAAGAGTCTTCAGGTAAATTTCCGGCTTATTTGCTTCATAGCCAGGCAAGGCTAACTCGGTGACAGGATATCAACATTCAAAACATGAATGTGGAATTGGTAGCCCAGATGTTCAAGAACTACCAATCAAATGTCCTTTTCCACTTAGAAGGTAGGCCAGATTCCCTCTTGCTATATTACATATACATCATATATCATGCAGTACTTTACATGCTTACTCAATACAGCAACGGATAACTTGAAACCGCCCTCGTGAGTTTCACGGCGGCGGCGGTCAAGACAAAGAGCATCTGTGCAGTGCAGCACATCTAGTTTAACGAATTCATGAATAAGAAATAAGACAAGCCATTTTCTGTGCCTCCCTGGTTCCTATACTCCTCTTTTTTGTAGTTCTTGAGATGATTCCTCTTGGCCGCTTCGCGACGCGTTCGATGCCTGTAGCGATCAGCCCCACCGCCAGAGTATGCTCAGCCTTGCAGCAGCCTCGTCGCTGGTGGCGCATTGGACTGCGACTTATTCCATATCAGAGCCAAATCTGGCCAACAACTCTAAATCGCCAGCCACCGATTTGTCTCTCGCGCATCAACGCTTGGTTCATCGCCGCTCACTTCACCAGCCCATCCTCCATTGCTCCAACATGGTCTCTGCCTTTCGCTGAACCCGCCGCTCTCCCGTCTCCGAATATCTGAAGCCATGTCTCCCTCGGCCGTCGGCCAGCAGCCCGCGGGCGCGCAACAAGAAAAGACCTATCCGCCAGCCAAGATTTACCCCGTCAAGGAGACGCGCTTCGAGAAATATATCAAGCCAGACAGCGAGGGGCGCAAGGAGGCCATCAAGCGATCGGAAAATGGACAGAGAGCCGCCATCGTGATTGACAATGGTGAGTCCATTGATCTACTTGCGCTACACCTACCAGCGTCACGCAACGAGTAGATGGACATATCTAACGCGGTATTCTCATAGGCTCCTCTGCCGTCCGTGCCGGATGGTCGTTCGAAGATGCGCCGCGCTTCAGTGTTCCTCCAATAATGGCCAAGTACCGCGACCGAAAAGTCGGCAAGACCTTCTCCTTTGTCGGCGCCGACTGCTTCGCCGACACGACATCTCGAGGGCACATCCGCAATGCGTTTGAGCAGGGCACTGGAATCGTCAGCAACTGGGATGTCATGGAACATGTCCTGGACTACATCTTCCTCAAGCTTGGCATGAACGACTCGGAGGGCGGCGTTGACGTGCCCGTTGTTATGACAGAAGCAGTGGCCAATCTCCCTTATTCGCGAAAATGTCTGTAGCTGTATCCCGGCGTCCTTATCGCTATTCATTTCAGAAACGCTGACCAAGCTATAGCCATGACGGAAATCATATTCGAATGTTATGGTGCCCCGTCGCTCGCATACGGCATCGATTCCCTATTCGCATTCAAATACAACTCTGGCTCGACTGGACTTGTTGTGTCATCCTCCTACACCTCCTCGCACATCATTCCCGTTTACAACGGGATACCGTTGCTGTACCAGGCCACAAGACTGAATTGGGGTGCATATCAAAGCGCCGAATATCTCCTCAAACTCATTCGTCTGAAATATCCCGCTTTCACCGGCAAACTCAATGTCTCTCAGGCGGAGCACATGCTCAGGGATCATTGCTACGTTTCAGACTCCTACGACGACGAGATCAAAGGCTATCTAGACTGGAACGGTCTTGACGATCGCGATATTGTGATCCAATATCCCTTCACCGAGGAAGTCGTAGTGCAGAAATCAGAAGAAGAGTTGGCACGTATAGCAGAGCGCAAGAAGGAGAGTGGTCGCCGCCTGCAAGAGCAGGCCGCCAAGCTTCGTCTCGAAAGGCTCATGAAGAAGGAACAGGACCTTGAGTATTATAAAAACTTGCAAGATCGCATCGCAAACGAAAACAAGAAGGAGACGAGACGCTTGCTCGACAGTAACGAGATGAAGGACGAGGCACAGCTAGAGAAGATGATCAAAGAGCTCGACAAGGCCATCAGAAAGGCGCGAACAAAGGACGTCGGTGGTGATCCAGAAGAGGAAGAAGAAGCACCCAATTTTGACCTGCTGGATGTACCTGACGACCAGCTTGACGAAGCACAGCTGAAACAAAAGCGACAGCAGCGGCTTCTCAAATCCAACCACGATGCGCGCGCTAGGGCCAAGGCTGAAAAAGAGGCTGAAAAGGCCAGAATTGCAGAAATAGAGCGTCTCGATACGGAACGTCGAGAGAACGACCTCGAGGGCTGGCTGGAAGAGAAGCGCCAGGCCCGCCTAGCAACTCTCCAGAAGATCAAGGAGCGAGACCGTCTGAAGCAGGATCTGGGCAACCGCAAGTCACTGGCCTCGCAAATCCGAATGAAGAGCATCGCGAATCTTGCCTCGGACCAGCCGACGAAGAAGCGCCGCCGCGGAGGCGATGACGACAACTTTGGCGCCGACGACGACGACTGGGGCGTGTACCGACAAATCACTGTGGGCGACAACAGCGACGACGAGCACGAGGAGGAAGACCTGAACACGGGCCTGAAGAACCTCGAGCAGGAGCTCCTCCGGTACGACCCGGACTTCACCTACGAGCACACGCAGGAGGCGCAGCTGGACTGGTCCCGCTCGCTGCTGCACGCGTTCGCACGCGGACCGCGGCCCTTTGACGAGGGGTCGCAGCGGGAGCTGAGCCAGATCCACCTCAACGTGGAGCGCATACGCGTGCCCGAGGTGACGTTCCGGCCTTCGATCGCGGGCGTCGACCAGTCGGGCGTGCTCGAGACGGCGGGCGAGATGCTCGGCCAGCGGCTGCGGGGCCTCGACTTTGACTGGCTCGACCGCCAGTCGCAGAAGAAGGCGCCGTCGTCGTCGTCGCTCGCCAGCGGGCCGGACAGCTTCCTGCGCGACGTGTTCCTCACGGGCGGCAACACCATGTTCCGCAACTTTGACGAGCGCATGCGCGACGGCCTCCGCGCGCTGCTGCCCGCCGGGGCGCCGCTCTCGGTGCGCCGCGCAAAGGACCCGCTGCTCGACGCGTGGAAGGGCGCCGCGCAGTGGGCGGACTCGGCCGACTGGCAGCGGGCCAGGATTTCTCGCGCAGAGTACCAGGAGAATGGACCTGATTACTGGAAGGTAAGAAAGGCCCCCCCCAACACCGTGCTTCGCTTCCGCCAGCAAAGTGTAGACATGAATACCATTCGGGATCAATTTGCTGACGAATGATGCAGTGGCATGATTATTGAATACATTTTGGGAGAGGTCTGACGTTGATGATGGGAAGAGAGGAGAGAACTTTGTGTCGTTTGGGCGTAAAACAATGGTTTCGGTATTTCTGGAGATGCCTTGTCTGGTGTGATTATTATCCTTCGTTGCGACTTTTAAAATCTCATCATAAAAATCTATCCGGACAATTTTCTCCTTCACAGATTCTTGCCCTTCTCATTTCGAATACGCATTGTCATCTCAGTACAATGCAAAACCACGTATCCTATCGTCCACGAGACCACTTCCACGTAAATCGAGACCAGGTTTGGCACCCCGAGTAGATAGTTCACCAAAATAAAAACGAGATGATACATATCAGGCAATTCATCTATATAGCAACCGATAGTCAAAATTTCTGTTCGACAAAAAATTGGAAACGAAAAGGATGTGGGAGAGAGATGATGAAAAAGAAAGAAAGTGTCATGCCACGTCTTGCCCCGTCCCATCATAATTTGTTCCTTTCACATAGTTAGGTAAGAGAGGAAGAAAACCATACCGAGCCAACGAGCACCTATATCTACACCAAAGCCGGAAAACCATTCAGACACGACTATGCCTCTCCGACTGTTCTCAAAAACACTGAAAGCTGCCCTCAGAATGACGAACGTGAGAACCAAAGACCCGCCTGCAAATGCAGGCTTGAAGTACATACCAAATCGCACGCTACAACAATAACCATAATGAGAGAATTGAAAGACAAAGTGACGGCAAAAAGGAACATAGGACTGTTGACGAATCCAGGAACGCCGTGCAAAGAGTATATAGACAGCTGACGGATGTGGAGGAGAGGAAATTGCAGTCTCTCGGGTTTGAGAAGAGCTGAGTCTTGCGGTGCTTGCCGATTTGTCTGTAATTTCTTACGTCTTGCATCAGCCATAACGAAGAAGAAAGGAGTACTAGGCCATCGTCCCATCCTCTGTTTCGAGATGTCTATTTATTTCCATTGGAGATCGCGTGTCGGCCTGTTGCGACGCGGCGTCGGGTTTGAAGGATGCACTAGAAAACTGAGAGCGACCAGGCGCCGGTTGCTGCTGTCGTTGTTCTGCCGAAAGTTGCTCTTGCGCCGCCAGGCCGGCAACAGCCTGAGCAACCGCTTCAAGCGGCGTGCCACCGCCGATAGGTGCGCTTTGTGATTGTTGCTGTTCAGGTGTGATTTTGGGGAGCGAATTGCCCTGTGTGCTGTTGCCGCCGCTGCCATTGCCGACGTTGGCTCCGGTGTTACTGTTGATGACGTTGTTGGGGCCAACAGCATTCGGATTGTTGCCGCTGATGTGGACATTGGGCGGCGGTGGCGGAAACTCGCCAACAGCTTCGAGAAGACGAGACTGCAGCTGCATGATGTATTCACGTAGAGCGTAGTTCTCGGACTGATACTGCTTTGTCATCATTTCAATCTCGCCAAAGTCGCGGACTTGCTGTTCCAGCTTCTTGATATAACCCTCCTTACGCTGACGGAACGCGCGCTAGACAAATAGTCAGAGGCTGTGCGCGAGGCGGGATCGTTCCAACAAGACTCAAATAATTGTACGTACCTGGGCAGCTCGATTTTGCGCTGCTCGCTTCGACTGCGACAGCTCTCTCTTGTTGGTCTTGCGTCCGTCGGGATCGGTATCGGCAGCTAGGGAAGCCCCGGCCGGCGACACAGGACTATGCCCGGGGTCCTGATGCGAAAGCTGCATCATTGCGGTGTCTGTGGGGGACTGGTCTGCGGCGCGCAAATCGGGATGTATATGAGATTCAACCTCGCCCTTTTGGGCACGAATTGCGTCTTGAGCCGTCAGGTGCAGGTCTTCATAGGCGGGTGGACGCGCTGACGTGTCGCGGGAGTCGCGGGCGCCGGAGCCGAGGGAGCCGGGTGACTGCCCGTCTTCGTGTTTCTGCAGAAGCTCGAGCTGGGCGCGCAGATGCTGCTCTGTAGATGACGCGAGCATGTTAGTGAGGGATACTCGACGTCGTTGAACATGCGCGATCGGCCCAAGTGGTGGAAAGCGTTTGCACGGCGCGGGAGGCCAACAGCTCTAGCCAGTAAGTGGATCCGATTTCTTGATGCGATAAAATAATGATGGCACAGCACAAAGCCCTGGATGACATGAAAGGCGTACAAGTATTGAAGCCGCCGCGGCCTCTTACACGCATCCAATGGTTTGTCGAGGCGGGCGCAGCGAGAGGCAAAGAGGCTGAGACAGCGCGGTAAACGACGTCCAACAACAATGATGAGATAGGAAACAATATCGACGGGCCAGGGCGTCACGCAAGGATAAAATTCCAAAATGAAACAAAACCGGAAAAGAAAGTCACGGACTGACCTTGATTGCTGGGGCCGTTGGACGACATTATTCAGATTGCTGTTGATTCTGACTCAGCATACTCGACTCATCTGCTCACACATTTGGGAAAGAGTGCAGAGTAACAAGGGCGGGCAGGTAGGCAGGAAGGAACCAACAACGGCCCTGTTTTTCCGGGGAGGGCACCTGCCCAGTCGCCAGCCGTGGGGGAATATCCTACAGCGCCTTACCTTGGTACAGTACCTGCTGCAGCAAGGCATTGCTGTGCCTCAGTTGGCAGCGCGACGCTGAGTAACACGCAGATAATGGGGGGGGGGGAGGGGGGTGAAAAAGGCTGGCGTGCGGCGCCAAAATGGAAAATGATGACTACTCACCTTCGTGTTGTTGCACTTTGTCCCTTGGCTTTCTGCAACCCAAAAATCTTGCTGACGTGAACAAAAAGATGGAACCGTCGGGGTGAGGGCGTAATTATGTAACCCGATCTGCCTGGGAGCGAGAGGGGGAGGGGGATGAGGAAGCGCGAAAAAATAGAACGGAAAAAGAGGCTTCGGGGCGAGGATGACAAAGCAGAGAGCGAGGGAAAATGGAGTTTTCGGAAGATCGGATTAAATCATTAACCCGGAAGAATCCGCATGCCGGCCTTTCTTACTAGACTAGGTAGACAAGAGGATTTTGAAATTAAACTAGGCTTATTGTTTGAGTCTTTAAAATCATTAGATTATATGTTATGAATTATTCTTATAACATCCACGAGCTGTAAACAAAACCATTGGCAGTCTTCGATGTTTTTGGCCAGATAGGCTCAGCACAAGTGGCCGACCGGATAGAAAGTCGAAGCGACGGACGCTACCATCACCGTTGAAGCCTGCAGAGTCATTATTTATACCTTTGCAGTGACTTCGATGAGCTTGTCAAAATCCCTCGTCAATCCTTCCTCCAACGACGTGAACGGAATCCCGAATTTCTTCTGCACCTTGTCCGGATTGGCGGCGACCTTTGATGGTTCGAGCGTGTTGACCCAGTAGGCAAAGACCAGACCGTTGTGCGAGTACTGCTCGAGCTCTTCCTTGCTCATCTTGTTGGCCTTGACCGTCTTGCCAATCACCCTCGACATGATGGCGGCAGCCTTGTCCGGGGAGAGGTTCTCGTTGCCCAGGTCGATTGGGCCCTGAAACTTGGCGGGATCGATCAGCGCCGCCGCCGCATATGCTCCGATATCCGTGCAATCAGTGTGCGGCAGGGCGCGATCCCCCTCAAATACGTGATCGAGCTGGCCCCGTGTAGGGAGCGTGGGATAGTTCTCCCTGACGTAGGGCTCATAGTAGTCGTGGTGGATGAAGCCGGGCCGGAGAATGGTCCAGTGGTCGAAGCCCGCCTCCCGGACGGCGTTCTCGACGGCGCGCTTGGAGATGTAGTAATAGTACACGCCAATCTTCTTGGCGGTGTCGTTGTCCCACAGGTCCTCGTCCGCCGTGCCGAAGCTCGTGCTCGCCACGACGTTCCTCACGCCAGCCCTCCTCGCGCCCTCCACGAGGCCCTGGGCCTGTCGGGGCTCGAGGTTGTCCACGTAAATGTTCTTGGTGTTTAGGAACATGGCGTCGCAGCCCTGCGCGGCCTTGAAGACGTCGTCCGCGTTCTCGCTGTGGCCTTGGAACATGGTGACGTGCCCGTGCCGCAGGATGGGAGGAAGCTCCTGGCTGATGTTGCGAGAGAGGCCGTGCACACGGTGGCCTGCCTGCACAAGGTGCCTGATGACCGATTGGGACTGCAGGCCAGTGGCCTGGGAGACGAGGAAAGTGGGCATGTTGCTGGAGTGTAGCGCGATTGATGATATGCGCTTGACGGATTTGCCAGTTTGCAACTTGATAGTCAGTAGAACGTCGAGACAAATGTCAAACAGATGGAACGGGAAACACTGGCTATTTATCTTCTCGCCACGACTGAAGTCTCATTCATCATTGAATAAGCAATAATCGCTCTAAACTCCCTACATTGCTAAGCAATGATGCGGAATATATGCGGAATTAGATGCGGAGTAAGGTGGAAGCAAGAGCTTCAGCTATCTATTCGTGCCACAGCTTCCGTGTTATGTGCAGGTGTTATAGGTCAACACGGTCGGGTCAGCCAGTCGGCCAGCTAGTGTGTTAAAGGTAGTAACTGTAGGCATACATCACTCTAACCTCGTCTCGGACCATTGCCATCTTGTTGGTCGATGTTGACGACGACCGCGCAAAGCTCTCTCTTTCAGGCAAGACGAGCATATCCGCTCCGCTTGGGGTCACCGGCGACGAGTTACAAAAGGGGCCAGCTACGTACAGGCGCCGAATGTCACCTTGTAAGTGATGGCCACCAAGTTGGAACCTGTCAAATGGCTTTCCGGATGATGCGAGAGTTGGCTCAGACAAGAAACTCTTCGGGCGCGCTTGTCCGGAGATATGTCAGCACGACGCGGCGGGCAGTCAAAGACGGTGCGGATGTCGGAGGTCGGAATGTAGGCGTCCCGATCAGCCCGTCTCCAGCATCGAGATACCAATCAGTGGTCGACTTGCAGTCCTCGACGACATGGCCTAGCGCCTCAATGCTGCATGATGGAGAAAGAGATGCTTGGCCTATACACAGATATTGTCAATGGGAGATGAGACGAGCAGACGAGCCGAGAATGAATGGAGATTTCCATGGTATGCCTCTAAGGTTTCGGCATTTTCTAGTCGGTAGATGCCTCCTCGGTACGAAACGAGTCGCTTGCTGTCACTGCCATTTGCCTGCTTCGGAAACTAACAGCGTAGCTCCAGCCAATTGTGTGACGGAAATTGATGTTGTTGATGTTGAGATTAGCATCTCTGCGGAAGATCAGGACAACCCCGTCGGCGGCTACAACTGTTTATCTACCCAAATCGCATTGGAGACGTCGCAGGGGATGCCTGAAGGTGCAAAAATAGTAGAAAGAAAATAAAGAAAAAAAGAAGACGCCATTTCCTCACCCAAATATCGTGCCTCTTACATTGCGCGCACAATCGACGCCGTACCATCTTGAATAATTAGGCCTCCTTTGACCGCCTTCGCAATGACGCCGAGTGCGACAGATCGCGCAATCTACACCCTCAAAAACAGCACAATTACAAGCGCACGTCAAAGGGCAGCGCGCCTTTACAATCGTCTCGAGATCTGCCTTTGATAAAAGACCCCCGACGTGATGCTGCGAACCATAAACCGCCGCGTCCACCATCTCGCCACCACGCAAAACACCACTGCCTCGCCCGCGCTCAACCTCGCCCGCAACAGCAGGCCCTCGTCCACGCTGTCACCAGCACCGTCCTACTCTCGGGGCACAGACGCCGAGAGCGCTGGCAAGGCTCTGGAGCCGCTGATCAGGCGCAGGGACGGCTCCGGTGGCGGGCGGTGGACACTTGCAAGCAGCGGCGATGGCATTGAGCGCAGTTTCAAATTCGCCACTTTCAACAAGGCTTGGGTATTTTTTTTTCTTTCCCGTCTCAAGCAGACCCAAGTCTTTGTATGCCTCTTCTCCTAGAGATAGAGAGACTAATACTACCGTCTAGAATTTCATGAATGCCGTCGCCGCAGAGGCGAAAAAGAAGAAACATCATCCAGAATGGTCCAACGTACGGTGAATCACTGATTTTCTTTCTTCATTCCTTGTTTCTCCGGTTCACATCTTTCTTCTTGGTTTCTGTTTTTTTTGTCGAGTCCCTTCGGCTTTAACGAATCACTTATGTTCCCCTGCAACACTCGAGTGAAATCACGCAACCTCTCACGAGTCCTAGGTATACGACACCACATTCATCCGCTGGACGACTCACAATCCGCCTGGTCTGTCCCTCGCGGATATCGACTTAGCCACTACCTGCGACCTCTTAGCCAAGAGCTTTGGCGAAACTGAGTCACACGATTCGGCCACCAACTTGGCCAGCTTGGCCACGGCGGCTGCTTCGAAAGCAAAAGATTGCTGTAAAAGATCATGATCAGAACTATTGTCAGCCGCGAATAACAAAATGCGTCAATATATAAGCATTTCTGCACCGTGCAAGCGTGAGTAGATAGGAGGCATCATCACCTTTTTGAAATTATAATATAATTAGTAGACGCCATATAACTAGTGGACGCGATCTGGGCCGTGAATACTATATACAAAAAAATCAGACAGGCGCATCCTCTAATAAGTCAAGTCCCCCAACGCCAGTAATGATACTTTGCTAGTTTTTCTTGAGCTAGCAAAGCTTGTGCTAACCATAACCCTATCCTGCACAGCTCTCTCCAGAGAATGTACCGGAAATTTTGTCTAGCAGCGGCAGCGTAAGACTGCGTTTGTGAAGCTTCAAAGTTACTGTTGCTTCTTGGCACGAATCTGCGCGAGCTTTCTGTCACGGCGTCGCTTGTGAGCCTCGGCGCCGGCCTCGGTATCCAGGAAATAGTCCCACCAACGGAAAGATGACGCATAGTTGCCGATGAATTTTTCATGATGGACATCATGGTGTTCGGCGCCGGCCCAGACAGGGAGGAAGTGGTGCAAGCTCCAAGGGAAGTCGTACCCGCTGTGAGCATCGATCGCCTGGAAGAGACGGAGGACGATCCAGGTATACATTGTCAACAAGTGCAGATCGCCAGTGACAAAGAGAAGCAGGATAGGCGATCCAACCGTGCCGATACCGAGAAGCATGACCTCGATAGGCGAAGCGTACTCGGCGGCCAGACCAAAAGGCGCTGAATAGGTGTGGTGCATTTTGTGGATAGCCTTATACAGGGGACCGTAATGCAGTGCACGATGAAACCAATAATGCCAGGCATCCTCCATGACAAAGAGAACAGCAATCTGCCAGGCCATACGACTCAGAGCTGGGAAGGGCGCGCTGCAGTCGATTCCGAAATACATGGCGATGGGGTGGAAGAACCAGATCTGAGGGAGCTCGACGGTGAAGTGGGTGATGAGGACAATGAGGGCGCAGTCCCACTGCTCCTTGAGGGTCGGCATCTTCTGGGCCTGAATCTTGTACTTGCGAAAGTACGGGATCCAATCCATGATCATGAAAGGGAGCGGGCGACCAAAGTAGACCATCTCGTGCATAGTAAAGCTCAGGATTCCCGTTGCCAGAGTGTCGTTTTGCATCCAGGCATACCAGGCCTATTTATTTTATTAGTCGGGTCCGGAGTATTCTGTCGAGACATAGTTCGACTCACAGTCCATAGACGCTCGAAATAGTTGAGATGCATGCTGTGCTTTGAAACCTCCTGCAGGACTGTGAAATAATCCTGCGTCTGGTGTGTGGCAGCGTGGATAGTGGCGTTGCTACAAATCCGTCATGGTTAGCCGTCAGTTGCGGATGTCGGGAGTAGAAGTCGGTCAAGAAGCAGCGAGAGATGCACTTACACCACGTCCATGATGGCCAATCTATGAAGCGAGTTCAAGAGTGCACGATTGTGATGTTGTAGGGAGTGAAAGGATGCGTCGCGACCCCAGATATAAAAGAGTGAGGAAGATTAAAAAAAAGGGAAAGGGGACAGCGACATCGGGTGGGGACTGTATATTTATGGGTCTGTTTTTTTTTTCCCTTTTCTCTTTAATCAATCAGGTACCCTTTACCGATCTATGGCGCTTGTATACACAAAATCAGGAGTAGTGTGTACCAAGGAAGCTCATCCTCTTCCTCTAAAATTCGACGGAAAACTTTGTAGGCCCCAGTTTAATGAAGCGGGCGATGCATCCCGTCCGCAGGTGAGAGAAAGGGATGAGTGGCGATACGATACATTCGAAAGTGAGCCCATCAGGAACCAGCGGTTCCGAGATCCTCAGAACGAATACTAAGTACATGGCAAGCGGGGGGGGGAGAAAGCCGGCCGTTCGTGTTAAAATCGTACACAACATCTTTACTATTGAAGAGCATACTATACTAACTGTAAGAAAAAGTCTTGTAACATCAACTGTTATTTTTTAATTATAGTATATTTTTAATATATGCTATTATCTCTTATGTCTCTCTTATCAGTATATTAATAGTAGGGGCTGATGGCCGACTTTCTCTGTCCACCCCTTCCTTACTATAGGTAGTCGTGCTCGGTACACGTGTGAGCAAAGTCTCGCATTAACTAATGGTCATGCCGTTTCCAAGGAAAACGGAGCAATTGACAAAAGCTGGGGATCACATCAGGTCATTATCTGGGTCGACATGGTCTTGTAAATGCCATTCTTCGGCGGCCCATGATGCACATGCGGATGATTGTGAGAGTACCTGGCACGAGTCCCCACTAGTACTAAATAAGGAAAAATAGATCGATTGTTGGCTCGTCTTCGGCCACGGGAACGCCCAAAATATGCCGCACCATCTAATCTTAATCCGAATCCGAGTACGAGAGTCGATGCCACCACGCATAACTCTGTAGGGCTACATAATATAACAGCCGCGGTCATACGCTGCTTGTTACAATGCAGCGATCTGTATCCGTACGAACCACGAATGTCGATCCTTCGATCATGACGAGCCATGCGACACACAATCAAGGTTCCCTCCTAATTAGATAGACAATATACGTGAAAGGGAACACGACAGTTGCGACCTATACTATTGTACTTTGCCAGGCACCCAGGTGTGTGTAGTAGGCACGAGACTCCTCTCACCCGAGCTATACCCGCAAGCCACAATGACTCAGCAACTACATCATCGCCGCTCGAGGCGGTGCGACTCCATCCCGTTCCAGGACAGCTAGTAAGCTGTTACTAACATCCAGAACGGTGACTTGTTGCTCCGACCTACCTTATAGTCTGAATACGAAGCGCACACACGGCACGGATCTCGACCGTCCCGTTCAGCGTCAAATGGTGTGATTCGCATCCTTCTCGCGCGTCTACTCCCGGTTTTCTTTGTGTTCGGTTAGCTTGCGCACATCGGAAAAGTACATCGTCGCAGGCCGGATCTCTACAGCTGGAGCATTGTCATGACACTCGTCAGCGAGTACGTCAGAATCCTCTAGCCCGACGTTTCAGACGTCTCTGTCACGCCACTGACTCCTCACACGTAGCCAAGTTCGTCGCCTGGACGCGCACCTCGATCGCCTGCCAATCACGTTCGACGCCACACCGGATGACGTCGCTGATGATGCGGTTGACCGCAAAGCTGTATCTACCACGGCATTGACATCTCCCAGGATCAATCATCTCCTGCGACTCGTTCAGTCATTGAGCACCAATTCCTCACCTCAGCCTTTGCTTCCGCTCGATGCTGTCCGATCCATCCTCCTACGCTCCGACATAATCACGCCCGAATCCAACGAAACAAGCAATGTACTATCAGCGCAAGGCAAAAGTCTCTACGAAAATGAGGTGGAGTGGCTTCTCGTTACAAAGGCCACAGTGCAGGTATACGGCTCGATACTCAATACGCTACTAGACCGAATCATACCCTTGAGCAATGACATTTGGTATTGGTCCGAAGTAATCAACTCCTACTCCTACAGCAGTCTGTACACAGTCCAGACTTCCCCTTTGCGACTATGGGCCTGGACACTTGACGTCTACTCGACGAGCAAAGCACGCTTCCGCTCTTTCGATGTCCGGGTTGCTCCTTCAGATATTTCACAGGCTCGATCGGGCGTGATGGAGCAATGGCAGAGGTTCTATGGCATAGTGCGCGAGAGCATCGCACAACGCTCGCTAGCCAATGTTCAGCGCAAAGCCTTGTCGCCTCTAGCATACTGTCGATCCGAGGCTCGCAAGAAACAGGCCGAGCTACATAAGCTTCGGGGCATAACAGCGAGTGGACTGGGTGTCCTAATGGACGAGGGCTTACAATTCGGCACCGACAGCAGCAAGGTTCAGCTTCAGGGGGCCCATCTCAAAAGCGTTGTAGAGCGTAGTGTCGCGCTAATTGATATGGTCCTGAAAGAAGTCCCTTCCCTCGATACCGGCATCGACGAATTCGAAGACAAAGTTTTTGCCGGGGTAGAAGAAGATGCCGAGCTCTCCGTTCACCTCGAGGATACGGAAATACCAGGGCGATCCGCCGTGCTAGCTCGACGGCTGCTCAACATCATGGACAATGTTCTGCCTCAACACGTCACAACTCTGGATCGTCTCAGGCAAGAAAACGGCCGGCCACCCGCCCTCGTACGCTACTGGCTTCCCACCGTTGTCGGTCTCGTATCTTGCAGCACGGTACTGCGCATTCTCGTAAACCGCAAGGCAGATATCATGCAGTGGATCAGTGATTTTGGCGCCACGGTCCGGGACTTTTGGCTAAATTGGGTCCTTCAACCAACGCAAAAAGTAATCAAGACAATTCGACACGATGAGACGAGCGAGATTGCCATCATGAGCCGCGATAGCCTCAAGGCTGATCGGGAAAGCTTGGAGCGCATGGTTGTCGAGTTCGCACTCGATAATCCCCAATTCGCGGTCGAGGGCACTCTACTTACCGACGCACAAGTAAGCGAGATTCGCCGCAAGGTTGGTGAGGGTGATGTCACTCCAGTCCTACGTGCGTATGAAAAATATCTGAAGAAGCCGCTGGCTGGTGCTGTCAGCGGCGAGCTCGTCCGTTCGTTGCTCATCCAAGTGCAAAAGACCAAGGTCGACCTGGAGGTTGCCATGACTGGCATTGACTCTTTGCTGAAGAGTCAGGAGCTCGTCTTCGGCTTTGTAGGTCTCACGCCGGGTGTTCTCGTCTCAATCGGCGTACTGCGTTACCTCCAGGCGTCCCTGGGTGGTCGTTCTGGACGCCGGCATAGCAGCACGGCGGCTCGTGCTATTCGCATATTGCGTAATATCGATCGCATTTTATCCGATGCCAGTCCGACCGACAGCAATATGCTATCCTATAAGGATCATGGTCTGCTGCTGTGTGAACTGCATGTGCTACGCAGCTTAACCATCAAGCTACTACCGAGCAGCGTACAGCAAGACTTTCTGGAAGATTTGGATGATTTAGCAAACATCAAGGGCATCGGGTTCCAGGCTAAAGCTCTCAGCAGGATCCGCTGGGCATATGCACGCTGGCTCCGCTGAGGCTTTGAAGGGCAATCGGATGCGTTGGACCTGGAAGGAGGACCACGCAAGTCGTGCAAGAAGTGGTCATATTTTTTTGCAACTATTGAGCGGGACAAGGAGAAGCACATGAGTCTTCCTCAAGTACAGAACATTGCATGACTTGGATGAGGCGAACGCAACCATCAACAAATTTCCCCTATCCAAAAGTAACATATTCTGGCTTTAGCGATACACCAGTCTCCAGCAACTAATTTTCGCGCGGATACATAAAATCCAAGACTATATTTTACAGTAAAGGCGCCCTGAGTGAAGTGTATATGCTCATGTGAGGTGTGAGATTACTGACAGCAAGATTCGCGACAAAATTACATATCAATGCTCTTGACATGCCGCCCCAACCAGACGCACATACAGGCCCTTTTTGCTCTTTCAACGCCGACGCTGTGAGAAATAGTATCATTGAAATCAAGAAGGTCAGATCGAAGGGGCATGCAGGGGTCATTCCTTGGCCTCGACCTCGGCATGAGTCGCACGGCCGTCGTCCTTTTCCTTCAGCGACTTGAGGCAAGGCGCGACAAACATGTCGCCCTTGAGAGCGAGTTGCAGGGTGCGCCCACCAACCATGAGCCAGAGCAGCAGGACAGTGAGGGAGATGATAACGGTGGCGACCCTGAAGAAGGCGCTGTCGAGGTTGACGGCGAGCAGCGACGTGCAGGTCGCCCAGACACCAAGGGGAAAGGTGAAGCCCCACCAGCCCATGTTGAAGGGGAAGCTGGCGGTGGTGGCGAGGCTGATGAGGGCGAAGCAGACCCAGAGCAGGGCGAAGCCCCACATGACGAGGGCGAGGAAGACTCCGAGGACGTAGAGGATCTCGGCGGCGCGGCCAGGATCGACGCCGGCGGCGGAGAAGACGCCCGTGGTCCTGGCGGCGGATGACGACGACGACGACGATGCCAGGCGGTGCATGGCGACCTTGCCGAGCTGCTGGATGGCGAAGCCGCCCTGGCCGAGGGGCCCGACGGGGAGGAAGACGGAGACGATGACGTCGCGCGGGGGTAGGTCGTGGACGGTGAGGCGGTGGAAGTAGAGGGCGAGGACGCAGGCGGAGAGGGCGATGCCGATGCCCCAGAGGACGTAGGAGGCGACGAGGGTGGTGAGGGCGTGGCCGGGGCTGGGGAGGGCGTCGGCGACGACGCCGCCGGTGGCGGAGGCGACGACGGTGGGGACGATGGGGAGGAGCAGGGCGGCGGTGGTGTTCTCCAGGCCGGGCCGGTGCCGGTGCATGACGATGAAGGGCATGGAGACGCAGGTGGCCATGGAGAGGAGCACGTCGAGCCACCAGAAGGCCCAGGCGAGGTGGACGAGCCAGGGGCCCCAGTGCTGGCAGGAGAAGATCATCATGTTGATGATGGCTGGGGGGGAAAGAGGGGTGGGGGAGTCAGAGAGCGCAGAAGTAGGAAAGGGGAGGCGGGAGGTTATCTTACTGGCGAAGCCCATGGGAAAGCAGCCGAGGAAGAGCGACTGGCCCGGGTGGGTGATCATGGCGCTCCAGATCTGCGGGTAGAGCGCGTAGCGGAGGATGCTGAGGCAGAGGAAGACGGCGAAGAGGCCGGTGTTGAGGGCGAAGACGACGTAGGAGATGTACTGCAGCCACGGGGCGTTGTAGGGCAAGTTGTGGAGGAGGATGGAGACGATGCCCGTGCCCATGTTGACGGCGAACCACCTGTACGAGGGGGGGCGCGGTTTGTCAGACATGTAGATGTTGCAAGAAAGAGTGTTATAGAAACTCTTCGAACAAGGGAGAGAGAGTGATGACACGGCACAAACACACACACACGGCGCTGAGACTATGAGCCGTGAGGGGGGAAAGGGGGAGGCTCACGAAGGGGTAAAGTTGCGCACGATTTTGCGCCAGCCCCGAGTATTCTTACACGGCCGGTGGCCGGGGACGTCTCGACGCGAGCACGCGCCGTGGTTTCCCAGCGTCATGTCGCTTGCGCCGCTGGTTGCGCCATCGGCGGCGGCGGCGGCGGCGGTGATGTCGCCGGTCGACGATGGAGGAGGCATCCGGGGCGACGCGGCGGTCATGACGATGTTGTCATGTAAACAGCGACAAAACGAGATGATTGATGTTTCAAAAAAAGAAGAGAGTGAGAGAGAATATGAGTTTCATGAGAGAACCAAAGTCTTGAAAGTATTCCGGCGCAACAGGACAAGGTTAACAGAACACGACGAGTTGACTAATACCGCTTCTCGGCCTTGGCGTCGATTCGCCAGCTTTGTTTTTAGCCCATGTTTCAAATTTTTTTTACGCCCCTTCTTCTCAAGTCTCTTCTATATTACATCGGTCCATCGGGGGGGGGGAGAGGGGGATGCCCGCATCCTTCTCTCTCTCTCTCTAGCAATCGGATCCATTCATACCACTCACTCACTCTTATAATATACCCTGCTTCAAAATAACTCATAACAACCCCTTTAGCCGCAGTTACACTCTTTTTTTTCCATCATCGTTGGAAATATGTAAAAATTCATGACATGATGACTTTTAAAAAAAAAAAAGTGCTTTTTTTTTTGTTTCGTCGTTATACGATGTAACCCCAGAACGGCAATCTCGGCCGGGAAACAGAGAATCCGCAGAGACGTCAACAGGAGAAAAGAAAGATTAATTCCTTATCCATCTGATAAAGGGTCTGATAACATACACATAGTTGGGGCAAGAGAAAAGACCCTAACCCATCCTCGGCCGATCGCTTACTCTTAATCTTCAAGAGTCTTTGTTATTACCTGGGAAGTGCGACAACTGGAAACAGTCTCGCCAGAGGGCGCTCTTCACGGCACATAATTTCAATGCCATTCTTGCGCCCGCAACCCAGATTTTTATGTCTTCTCGCTTCCATGAGTCTATGATGGACGCATAGTGCGTGTCTCCGTGTGCACACAGTGCATATTTACAGTGCTCTTCAGTCCCGCACAAGTTCCGCCCTCGAACCCTCGCTCCACTTTGCTCCGCCGAGAAGGCCGAGTTCGCTCTTCAGCGTGGCAGGCGTGCAAGAACTTACAACTCTACATATAAAACACGGATAATGTTGGTTCAAATTCGACCATCCTTCTACTAGAGAATTTGCGTAGAAACTTGCGCAAATTTTGACGTCTTTCCCATCTCACTTTTCCACAAAATCACGTTGCCAAACTGTCCGAGTCCAACCGATGCAAACCCCAGGCGTAGACGTCCACTTTTTCAAGCGTCAACGTCCAACCACGTCTCCACGTTTGCCATGGACAACCTGCGGCCCCTCTCTAGTTCTCGTTTTCCAGATAACCAAAAAAACCCTTTCTGCGCCGGCTTGTCCTAGAGACGGGGTTGGACATTCCAGACTTTGAGCCATCTGACTCGGTCGGTACAGTCTGACCGACAAAAGTGCTCATCGTCTGACGGCATTGTTATGTGTCAAGCCTCGCTTGCTTGCCCCACCGTCACCACGCCCTGGCGGTTCTATAATCACCCGTAGGCACAACTCCCCTCTTCAGGTGACCTGCTCTCTGCCCGCGCACCTAGTAGTAGCCCGCCCCCTCTGGCGTCGTTTCGATTTTGTTGCCAGGTGTCCAACTGTCGTGCTGCTTTTCCATAGCCAAGAGCCGCCCTCATATTCCATTAGCATCAATCTGCTTGTTTTCGTTGAATTGATACTTGACCATAGACAAGACGTTTTCCATCATGGCTGTCAATATTCTTCCCACAGCTCTGCCGCTCGACTCCATTCTCGTCCCCAGCTCCATGTACGTCGACGACGACCTCTTCGAGGAACTTGTCCTTGCTCTCAAGTCTGCCCTTGGTCCATCCTCGGGCTTGACTTCGGCCGACATCGACGTAACTTTCCTCACTCGTCTCATGAAGCTTTACGATGCCCGTGATAGACACTGGACAAAGTACGCTTTCGGCGACAGTAGCCGGGGCTACACCAGAAATCTGGTTGACGAAGGCAATGGCAAGAGCAATTTGGTTCGTCAACCAGCAACCATCACACAGCTGATCCATCCACAGTGGTGTGGTATCGGGCAGTATCATCGGACACGCACTAACACACAAGCCTCTTCACAGCTCGTACTCGTCTGGTCACCGGGCAAAGGTAGCCCTATCCATGATCACGGCAACGCCCACTGTCTCATGAAAATTCTCAAGGGCAACTTGACAGAGACTCGTTACGAGTTCCCGCAGAGTGGTGCTCCCAGCGGCCCAATGAAGATCATCGCGGAAAAGACGTACAGAGAAAACCAGGTCGCATACATGGCCGATGAGCTGGGTTTGCACCGCATCACCAACAGAGGCAGCGACTTCGCCGTTTCCCTCCACCGTAAGCAATCCCGTAGCGATACCGATACACTTGCCATCAGTCGCTGACAGAAACTTGTCGGTGCAGTCTATACTCCCCCAAATGTAGCAAGAGAGGGCTGTCACATATTTGACGAGAAGACTGGCCGCAGCAGCCATGTTCCGGGCTGTGCCTACTACTCTGCCTATGGTAGGCTTCTGAAGGAGTAGGCCATGTGCCATGAACGACTGTTTGCGGGCTTAGTTTTTGAGCCGACTTTTTTGTTTTCCCAGTTGGACTCTGGCGTTTTCTGTATTCTTGTCTTATTAGCCAGCATTTCTCTTCATCGTGGCCTGTGGGGCAGCTCCGTATCAGTGCCAGCCTTCGAGCCGCAGCTCTCTGATTTTTCATAGACCGACATATGAATAAACGGTATTGATGAAATGCTCAGATGCCGCTTTTCTCGTCCATGTGCTTGTAGAGATGTTGAAAGAATCAGAGACCGGACATCCACAACCCTCGTCGACCAGACATTGACCTGAGAGAGCGGGCTCAGCGATTGCGTGATTGACGCTAGTCCTTTACTGGACGAGTCTCTCGGGCCCTCGCTGTAGATGTGGCGAGGTCCCGAAAGACACCGCGCCGCGCTACCCTATACGTCAACGATGTTCATTTTCGGCGTGCATCATACTCGTATCGAGTTTGCATCGTTAATGGTATTATACGGTAATTATCATTATTTATACACTAATTAGGCTCTAGGCCTGTCTAGACTATAAAAACTACAAGGGAAATAATAGAAAGTAGAAAAAACTAAAGGTCCTAAAGGAAAACCTTTCCCGCGGTGTCGGGGGCGTTGTAGGAACGGTGCGGTGCCTCAGCGAGAAATTATACAGTAATTTTCCTACATGTTGGTTACCGCCAACAACTTGAAGTAGAGTACTCATTTTATCCGTCTACATGGCTTCGCAGATAGTGTGGGCGATTACCGTTTCTTGTCGAGTAACCAATCGAATCGAGGCAATTTTGCCCCGCCAAAATTATTTCATCGCGGGGCATCATTCTGCGCAGCGAACTTTGGCGGGAGCACACGAGCGACCAAAACGCCATGGATCCTCTTCGAGAGCCCTTCGGGCATCAGGCCATGCCTAATCTCAATGGTCAGCCCGAATTTTCGCCAAGTGTATGTCTGCTAACAGGACTACAGGACTGGTCGATGCATGGCACGCGCATCGAACATTCATCATACTCGTCGCGCTCTCCGGCCTCCTGGCCATTAGACTTTATATCCACAAACAACAAGACAAGCCCGAGCTCAAGACAATATCAAAACTCTACGAGAAACGACCTATCGAAGTATCGCAGCCTAATAGCTTACCGGAAAAGAAAGACGAAGCGACGGGCCCGCGCAGAATCAAAGGCAGCCTTGGCAAAAAGCCTAAAGCTAGCGAAACGGCCGTGGATTTGACAAAACCCGTCAAGATACTCGTTTTCTTCTCCTCAATCACAACAAAGACTGAAAAAATTGCACGTGAATATGTCGAGAAGCTAGCAAGGTCTCTTGCGCAGCCCGCTGCTGACACACAACGAAAAATCCTCGCGCCGGAGCTGCTGGACTTGACTGAAATCGATTTCGACGACTACTTCATTGCGCCACCGAAAAGCGATGACGATATACAGTATCTCTATCTCTTCCTTCTCCCTAGCTACAACATCGACTCGATAAATGATACGTTTCTCGAGCATCTCCAAGAAACGCATCACGACTTTCGAATCGATACTGCGCCTCTTGCTCCACTATTAGGCTACTCGGTATTTGGCTTTGGCGATCGTGAAGGCTGGCGCGATGAGTCGGAGGGCTACTGCTTTCAAGCCAAGGAATTGGACAAATGGATGGCGAAGCTGACATCTCGGAAGCGAGCCTTCCCCGTCGGCATGGGCGACATGAAGAGTGATTATGCTGAGAGGCTCACCGAATGGGCAGCCGGTGTGCAAGATGTATTTGATCAAATCATCCGCACCGGCTATCTCGGCCAAGGTGTACCAGGCAGTGGTGAGGCAGCGGAAAGCGATGATGACCAAGATGATGACGATTACGACGACGGCGAGGCTCTCTTCGAAGATAATGCGCCTCCAAGACGTGAAAAAGACAAGAAATCGGGCAGTCTCGATGATGTGGAGGACCTGGGCCGGATGATCAGGTCTCAGGCTGGCGAGGCGAATCCTAAGGCACCGATTGCGGTTGACTTTACCACTTTCAACAGTTCCCAAAGCAACACTCCAAATCGTGTCAAAGAGATGGTTGCCAAAAACTCACCAACCTATGCTGCTCTCACAAAACAAGGCTATGCCATTGTTGGATCCCATTCCGGCGTCAAGATCTGCCGCTGGACCAAGTCAGCTCTGCGTGGCCGCGGAAGCTGTTACAAATATTCCCTATACGGCATCAACTCTCACCAGTGCATGGAGACGACGCCCTCGCTCTCTTGCTCCAACAAATGCGTCTTCTGCTGGCGTCACGGCACCAACCCGGTTGGCACCACCTGGCGCTGGGTAGTCGATCCGCCCGAGATGATCTTTGATGGCGTAAAAGAGAACCACTATAAAAAGATCAAGATGATGCGCGGCGTACCTGGTGTCCGCGCTGAACGCTTCGCCGAAGCTCTGAAGATTAGACATTGTGCTCTTTCCCTCGTCGGCGAGCCCATCTTTTACCCATACATCAACGAGTTTCTCGGCATGCTCCACAAGGAGCGCATATCTTCGTTCCTCGTTTGCAATGCGCAACATCCGGACCAGCTGGCTGATCTCAAAGCAGTGACACAACTCTACGTCTCCATAGATGCTTCGAATAAGGAGTCGTTGCGCAAAATCGACCGCCCGCTGCACCGCGACTTTTGGGAGCGATTCCAGCGCTGCCTGGACATTCTGCGCGAGAAGCGCTTCCGACACCGCACCGTCTTTCGCCTGACGCTCGTAAAGGGCTTCAACGTGGAGGACGAGGTCGAGGGCTATGCGCGCCTCGTCGAACAGGGCCTCCCCTGCTTCGTCGAGATCAAGGGCGTCACGTACTGCGGCACGTCGACCTCGTCCAACGCCGGCCTCAGCATGACCAACGTGCCGTTCTACTGGGAGGTCTGCGAGTTTGTGCGTGCTCTCGACCAGCGCCTGCGCGACAAGGGGCTCGGCTACGGCATCGCCGCCGAGCACGCCCACAGCTGCTGCGTGCTGCTGGCCAGCGAGCGCTTCCGCGTCGACGGCCGCTGGCACACGCACATTGACTACGACCGCTTCTTTGAGCTGCTAGAGGAGCGCGGAGCCGAGGGGGACTGGACACCCGAGGACTATATGGGCCCGCCGACGCCGGAATGGGCGCTCTGGGGTAACGGCGGGTTCGACCCGCGTGATGAGAGAGTTGACCGAAAGGGAAGGAAAAAGGAGGCCATTGTCATTCGTGAAGCTCCAGAATAGAAAGAAGGCCGAATCAAATGGAAATGTAGTGAGGGGATAGATGATGTAAATGAACTTGAGGCCTGATCCATAATAGACATGACGTGAAAGCGTTTGCACATAGATTACCTTCATTGGGTTTTGCACCGAGATGCATTGAGACAACAGACCTGCCGTGTTTCGTGATTATTGATTTGGATGCTACCCTAGCTGCCTTTTCGATAAGAACCCGCCAACAAGGCACCCCTGACTGCAACTTTTTACACAAAATTCTATCTGAAGCCTCGTTAGAAGGATAATATGGTACACAGAGGCCAACTTTCGCAACTCTGTCGGTTGGCCTCAGAAAAATCGGGATTTTCCATCTTTTGAATTCTTGATTTCGAGAGACAAAACAAAGACACGAATGCTTGGTCTAGGCTCGCGCATATGACCCATCCGTTGATCCGCGTCGTATACATGCCTGATAGTCGCACGTCATCTTGCTCTCGGACAATGCACTTCGTTGTGGCGTCGTCAAGATTTAGTCCAGGCCAACGCTGGGTAAATCGCCCAGGTTGATGGCGCTCGGGGAAGCGCTGGCTTGCTGCGGGCGAGTGTCGAGCTTCGAGTCGTAGGCAATCATTTCGGCGAGAATGTCCAATATGTGCTGTCGTATTTGTCAGTCACCGAAACGAGCTATGCATAGATTCACTGCAGGAGATGCCCGGATTTACCTTTGGGATCGTGGTGTCGTAGATGCGAATCAGGTCATCGGGGGAAGGATAGACCTTGAGTCCCTTGTAGAAAGCGAGAGCGGATTCGATCGCTTTGGAAGCTGGAAAAGGGTTGTAGTGTAAGTGACGTTTGTTTTCAAGGCAGTGATCATGTCACTGATTAAAGGGCTCTGCTTACGATCGGAGCTCAGGACCTCGGCCGCCATGACCTGCTCGCTAAAGTACTTTTCGCGCTCCTCGACGGACTGGGGGAATCCTTCCAGCTTGGCTTCGTCGACCCTGTCCTTGATTGTCGCCCTTAGGCTTTGCGACGAGGCCTCGGCCTCCTCCTTCTCAGCGCGAGCCTTGGCGCGCTCCTGTAAGCGCTTGTTGCGTCTCAAGTCGCGGCGAAACTCGCCCTGGCTGCGGCGGCGGTAGTCGAACCAGATGGCGTAGGCTGAGCATGTTGCCGACGTCAGCTTTCAATGTGCAAAGCGGCACGAGCATATCCGACACGTCCGGCTCGACGGTTGAATCCCATAGGCGACGATGTACTGACCGGTGATACCCGCAGCCACGGTTGCGATGGACGCTGTGACGAGGGTCGATGTTTGTACCATGATGGATGTGCGGGAGAGAGGTGTGAAGAAAAAGGGTCGGAAAGGAGGGGGGGGCGGAAAGCGAAAACAGCAGTAAAAGAGTATCGACTCTAAAATTGATACTATAAGAGGAAATATAGGTATAGAGTCCCCGAGAGATCAAAAAGTGTTAGAGTGCCGGCGATTATTGGTTGCCAAACTAGTGGTGGAGGTATAAGAATGGTCGGAGATGGAAGTTAAAGCGAAGCTGTAGGCTCGATGCGCTCATCGCAAGAGCTACTAGAGGCCGATTTTTTTTTTTTAGGTCGGCCTAGATGGATGAGGTCGCATGTCGGTGGGGGGGGCTTCAGGAGAGTTTGGTCAATCGTGGGCTTGGATTGGATGACCGGGAAAATGTCGGCCGATGTTGGGAACTGGGCCTAAGGTTGGAAGTGAGGCCGAGGTCGACCAACTGAGCGCTGTAACTTTGGCGCTGTTGCCACTAATAAGGTACCTACAGTAACTGTACTGTCCCGTATGTACAGTGCCTCTAGGAGTGCCTCCAGGTACTAATGCACAAGACGTGGTTGGGTCGTCGACGTGCTCCGAGATCCCCAGACACTTCAGTCCAGGCACATCACTAACATATACGTACAGCTACTGCGAGCTATAACCATTCGACTTAGTGAAGCTGAGCTGACGAACGCAATCTTGCCAGCGCGCCTCGGCAGTCGCACGCGGAAGACTCGCTGTGCGCATCGGCATGTCAGAGGAACGGAGCAAGATCTCGCTGCGCAGCGGCAGGCGAAAGACGAAACCAACAATCAGCGCCCCGCGACAAATATCTAGTCCTATACCTCAAGATGGCTCGGCTGGCGGCGTCATCCCAGCTCCCCAGGGCGCCGCGCATGACCGGCCTCCGCGGCCTCGGCTGAGGCCACCTCCCATGGCCGGAAGCAAGGTGAGTCGCTCGGCAATGATGCCTGCTTAAGTGGAAGTGATGGGCTAAAACGCAACCGCAGACCTCCGACTTGGTCAAGCAGCGATACTCGACACGATTCAACAACCTGCCCGTGGACTTTGAGGGCCCAATTCCATCAGTCCCCGCACTGCCGTCCTCTGACAAGTTTGGTCAAAAGGACCGACGGCCACCACCATCAAGAGCCGGTGCCGCGCCAGTCATAGACATCAAGACACTGCGCGATCCTTCCCTCGTGCCGGACCAGTATGTCGCCGCCACGCTGGGCGACGCCACCGATGGCCAAATACGCGAGTTTGAGGATTCTCTGAAGAAGCTCAAGATTCGCGCCGCGTCCGACCTGCAGCAGAACCTGTTGCAGAACCGCACACAATTCATCAAGATCAGCAAAGAGGCAGAGAAGCTCAAGAGCGAGATGCGGACACTGCGGAACCTCATGTCGGAGCTCAAGACGAACACCACGGCGCTGCGGTCGGCGACGGCCAAGAACGACGAGCCCGCCAGCATCCCCGGCCAGACGACGACCATGAGCAAGCGTGACAAGCGCAGCTCTGTGGCGGACAGGAGTGCGCTCTGGAACTCGCAGATGCAGGCCCTGTATAAGAATGTCGAGGGCTCACAAAAGTTTCTCCCCAACTCGTCCGGCCGCCACGTGGTGCAGAACGCCGGGCCGTGGGTCGAGCTGGACAATGCCACCTACAAGTCTCGGAGGGCCATGCAGATATTCCTGCTCAACGACCACCTGCTCATTGCCTCCCGCAAGAAGCGCAAGGTAGACGTGCCGAACGCGGATCTGAGAGGGCCCATGATGAAACTCGTTGCCGATCGCTGCTGGTCACTGCTAGACATCGAGGTCATCGACATGCCAGGCGCCGGAGACTCGTCGTCTGGTGGCCGCAATAAGCTTGCCGATGCCATCATGGTGCGGGGCGGCGGGCAGGAGTCGTTCATCTACAGAACAGAAAAGGCGGACGACGACGCCAAGAAGACGCTACTGCTCAACGTCAGGAAGGCCGTGGAGGAGCTCCGCAAGGGGCTCGAGTACGAGATGGAGGCAAACAACAAGGCCAAGGAGACCATCAACTACTTCGCCTCGAGGGATCCGGGGCTGCTGCAAAAGACGGAGCTTCTCGAGACTCTGTCGGACATTAAGGATATGCTCATCGAGGTCGACGGCAAGCAGCAGAACCTGCGCTGGGTGGAGAGCCAGATGGACGAGCTCGACATAGACGTTGCGCTGCAGAGCTTCGAGCCTGCGGTGGCGCGCGTAGAGAAGCTCAAGGGCCTGGCGAGGGGCCTCAAGGGCAATGCCGTGGCGCAGGACTTTATCAGCTTCAAGGTGGATGAGCGGTGCAGCAGGCTGGGCGAGATTGTGATTCGAGAGCTCGAGGCTACGCACAATGAGAAGATGAAGACGAAGCGGAATGTCTCGTGGCTCACGAGGCTTGGGTTTCATGACAGAGCGAGGGAAGCCTATTTGGATGCCCGCAGTGAAGTCATTCACAAGCGCACAAGGTGAGCACCCCATGCTTTCCTGCAGGTTTTTGGATAGTGGCTGAGCTGACCATTTATAATGCAGACAATGCATCTTCCAGGGCGACTTGCACCTCTACATCTGGCAGCTGTCATTTGTCTACTTTACCATCATTCACAACACAGTACTGTGTTTTCAGTCATGCTTTCCACCTCCCATGATGAGCGCGTGCGTCAAGTGGGCCAAGCAGGAAGTCGAAGCCTTCAATGTTATTCTCGCGCGGCAGCTGAGCAGCACGGAGCGAGAAGGGGCAGTATGGAAAGAGTGCATGGATAGGGCGAAGGAGCATGCCAAGAAGCTGTCTGCTGTAGGGCTAGACTTTGAGGACCTCGTTGGTCGCGACGTGGTGCTCGCAGAGGGACCAACAGCCGCCACCGGGCTGGGATTGCGGGCCTGATAGGAGGAGCGCTGATGCTGAAGTGCATTAATGGGAAGATGTTCTACATGGACGATGCGAGCTCTCGAGATGAGAGAGTTGCTGCCCGCCATGAAAGGCTGCTTGCTCCCCATCAGATGAAAAAGTATTGGTACCCAACTGGCTGGAAGGTGGGGAACCAATGACGCAGGCAACTGGAACGCAACATGAACATTGTGTATAGTCTAATGGAATCTGATATGATTGATGAAAAACAACTTGTATTTAAAGCATATTGAAAAGGGTTGGATTTCGGCGTGAAAGACATGTTGTAGGCGGACAATGTACATACTGGTAGGCACGTGTATTATGGCAAGCATCAGGCATCGTGTGCTGGATCGTATTTTATAGTCCAACCAAAGACCGTGCTAGACTTTGAACTGGGACAGGGTTTTCTGTGTTTGAGTCTCATTGTCATATCACCAATTAGAAGCACAAAGTGGCATTGAGAAAAGTAATGAAGGCGTATCGACAATAGCCATGCATACCGTGGTTGATCAAGGGCGCGTACTGGCACACTGGGTAGGTTCAGCTGCGAAGCTCCGACACTGGTACTATAGTACTACTAGGAGTACCTGTATGTACTGTAGTAGGTACTACTAGTAGGTACTGGGTATACTAGGTACTGAACTAAGCGAAGTGAATGCCCTGTAATCTCCTGAATCATAGGGCAAAATGGTCTTTTGCAGGCAGAGCTACCCCCCCTCCCCTCCCCTCCCCTCCCCTCCTAACCTCGCCCCAGAGCTCCAGGTCCGGCTCAGGCTTCTCCCCTGGCATCATCACAAACAAGCAACAACAAACCGATTCTGTCAGCTCATTTTAATTAGCACCACGCCGACCACATCGCACAACCCAACGAACCGCGTGCCTTTACGATAGCGCCATCTCATCTCTGAGCACTCGCTGCGCTTCTGTGCTGTCCTAAACTCGTCTCGACTTTTTCTTCACCCCGATTACTCTTCACCTGCCGCCACCGCCGCCGCCGCTCCCCCCCTTTGCCCTGACCGAACCAACCCCCCCACCGCCTCAGACGCAGAGCAACAAGCGCCGACCTCTTTTTTTTTTCTGCTTGGGGCCATTACGAATCCCGTGAAGTTTGGAGGCAAAATCGCGCTCAACTCTCTTATACTCAGTGATCTAGCGGCGCGAGGACCACCCGAGTTCCATATCCTCCGATAAATTTCATCATGGACACCAATATGGAGGACGTGAGCAGAGTCCCCGCCGATTTGCCGCCGGTCCAGCACGAGCCCGCCACCATTCCCACGCTTGACGGGTGGATCGAGAGCTTGATGAACTGCAAGCAGCTCGCCGAGTCTGATGTTCAGAGACTTTGTGACAAGGTAAGGACGCACGTGAAGCTGTGGACTGCCAATGCGCGCGTGGACTTGGCCAACCCCCTTGCCACCGCGATGTGCTGCGTTGTCTGCCGCAGAGCCCGCCCGCTCTGGCGATCTCTTGGTCTTGGCATTGGCATGTCTGAGATGCAACGATTTCCTCGCGTGACAACCCTGTCGATTCCGTGGCTAACTTGCACATTTTCTGTATAGGCTCGCGAGGTGCTACAAGAAGAATCAAACGTGCAGCCAGTAGTAAGTCGACGACTTCTAGATGAGAGGATAGACCTACCGGCGACTGGATTTCTGACGACACACAGAAATGCCCCGTCACTGTCTGCGGTGACATCCATGGCCAGTTCCACGATCTCATGGAGCTTTTCAAGATTGGCGGCCCCAACCCCGACACTAATTACCTCTTTATGGGTATGTCAACAAGATGGCTGCAACGACACCATTTTCATCAAATGCTGATACGACATCACTTCACCTAGGCGACTACGTCGACCGAGGCTACTACTCTGTAGAGACCGTCACGCTTCTCGTCGCTCTCAAGATCAGATACCCTCAGCGCATCACTATTCTCCGCGGAAACCACGAGTCGCGTCAGATCACGCAAGTCTACGGCTTCTACGACGAATGTCTGCGCAAATACGGCAACGCCAACGTGTGGAAATATTTTACTGATTTATTCGACTACTTGCCGTTGACCGCTCTGATTGACAGACAAATCTTTTGCCTTCACGGCGGCCTCTCGCCCAGCATCGACACACTGGACAACATCCGAGCCCTGGACCGCATCCAAGAAGTGCCTCACGAGGGTCCCATGTGTGATCTTTTGTGGTCTGATCCCGACGATCGATGTGGATGGGGAATCTCGCCGCGCGGTGCTGGCTACACGTTCGGGCAGGACATTTCAGAGGCCTTTAATCACAACAACGGCTTGACGTTGATTGCGCGTGCGCACCAGCTGGTCATGGAAGGTTACAATTGGTCGCAAGACCGTAACATTGTGACCATCTTTTCAGGTTCGTGAAGGATCAGTGTGCCACGGAGAGAGGCGAGCGCGACTAACACGACCAGCCCCCAATTACTGCTACCGATGTGGTAACCAAGCTGCCATCATGGAAATTGATGAGCATCTGAAATACACATTGTAAGATTCTCGCGGCGCGTTTCACCCATTGACATGCACTGACCCTTTCTAGCCTGCAATTCGATCCGTGCCCCAGAGCCGGGGAACCAATGGTCTCAAGAAGTGCGTATAGATAGGTCTGCTTCGAATGCGTAAACTGTAGGCTAACAACGGATAGGGACACCCGACTACTTCCTCTAATCACTTGGTGCTGGGTCAGGACAATCCTCAGCCGGGTAGGCCGCATCTTGATAGAAGGAATAGACGCGATGGACTTTGCCAACATTTGTAGCTCACGTAATGTATGCACTGTACAGCAAGCAGCGTGTTGAAGATTATGTTTTACCACGTTGCCTGGGAAAAATGTGTAGTTGAATTAGAGAGTGAGCTTCTTGACGGCGACCGGAGCCAGCCCATGGGTAACGATTACATTGTATAGATTTGCCAAGTTTAGTGGGAGATGTGACAAGAAGGCAAGAAACAATGCCGGGGAGCTATGTCGTGGACTATGCGAGGAACGGCTACTTGCATGGTCATCACCGTGTCGATTGCCAACAACACGTGAATCGGGCCTTGATAGAGAAGCTTTTGCCTGCCTATTCGTATCTATCTATTCTAAGTTTTCTAAAACTGGCTTGCTAACTAAAGGACGAGAAATAAAAGAAAATCAAAATTTAAAAGATCGGAGGGATTGAGAACCGATTGATTAGGCAAAAACGATTTTGTGCAGCCCTTCATTACACTCTAAGCTTGAGTGCCCCTCCTCCCTCCTAATCCTGCTGCTCGGCGATGGTTTGGGCACGGGGCGTATCGAGAGACCCGAAGTCGCCGGGCCTTTCCTTGTCGAGTTGACTCCGGGAGTAGTCACCCGGCTGGCTGCTACCGTTGGGGATATGGTAGAGGCGATCGAAGCGGGTAACGACGTAGGTGAAGACGCAGATGATCTCGATGACGTAGTTGAAGCAGTAGTAGCAGGCCTTGCTGTGGAACCACGCCGGGCTGCTGGCGGGCCGCACGTAGAAGCTGGTGCCGGCGCGGAAGGCGGCGCCGAGGGTGAGGAGCGTGGCGGTGAAGAGGACGAGGCAGAGCTTGAAGCGCAGGGAGCGGCGGCGGCCGTCGGGGTTAGACTGGCCAAAGGGGTCGCGGGCCGAGTGCTCCTCGCCGGTGGCGGCGGCGGCAGCAGCAGCAGTCGCAGTAGCCGGATCTTTCCTGCCGAGAGGTGCGGCGGCGGCGAGACCGATGGGGATGGGCAGGAAGGCGAGGACGGCGAGGAAGACGACGCCGACGAGCTGGACGTCGCGGATGCGGCGGCGGGCGACGGGGTCGAGGGTGTAGAAGCTGTACACGACGGCGGTGATGACCATGACGAGGGAGGCGGCGACGGCGGCGTAGAGGAGGCGGAAGGCGAGGGTGGCGGGGCGGGACCAGCCGAGGCGGGGCCGGTAGGCGCGGAGGAGGCGCTGGACGAGGATGAGGTTGACGACGAAGAGCAGGACGACGCCGGCGTTGGCGAGGACGGAGGCGGCGATGGCGAGGGAGGGGTTGCGGCGGGGGCCGACGGCGGCCCAGGCGACGCGCAGGGCGTTGGCGGAGATGCGGGCCATGGAGAAGCCGAAGAGCAGGCCGGAGAGGGCGAACTTGTGGCCGCGCCGCCCGTTGCGGACGAGGATGGTCATGTTGGTGGCGGCGGAGAGGAGGAAGACGGCGATGAGGACGGAGGAGACGGGGACGTCGACGGAAACGGTGGGGAGGCCGCCGAGGCCGGCGGTGGTGGGGAGGTAAGGGGGGCCCTTTATGAAGGAGTTGCGTGTTTGTGTTAGTTTGAGGATTTTATTTTAGGGGAGGTGAGAGGATGGGGGTATTACGTTTTTGCGGAGCTGCTCGAGCATTTGCGGCGACATGCCGCTTTGTTGTTGGGAAGACATGGTGGGTGGCGTGATGTGGTTGTGGTTGTTGTTGTTGTTGACGGCTGGCGTGTAAGTCGTGAATGAGCTCTCGTGAGTTTTCGGGCGGGGGGGTTGTATTGAGCCACGTAGAGGTGGAGAGAGTGGAAGAAAAAAGGATGAGGAAAGGATGAGGTTGATTTCGTATTTTCTTGAGAATAAAGGCAAAAAAAAACAAAAACAAAAAGACGTAGGGAGGTTTTAAAACTTGTCTCGGGAGGAAATTGGTGTCGACGGATGCGTATGGGGCACGGCCGAGCTGGGCGGGAGGTGAAAGGGGATGAATGGATCTTGCTAAACGCGATACGGCCGCGGAGGTGGAGATAAAATGCTGTATTCCCGAGATGTATTGAGTGATGGAAGATGATCAGAATACATGTTTTTTTTGTTTTCAAGAGAGGAGAAGGTATTGTTAAGTCCGCGTTTTCTATTTGTGTGTGTGTGAGCAAGATGGCGGATTCCGCAACCCTGGCATATCTTTTTTTTTGTGGCTAGGTTATCCGAGTAGAGGTTAAGCAGTAGCGATAAAATAATGATGACGAATGGTGATGGGCCAAGAAGAAAATGACAAGGCATAAAGTTTTTTATTTTTATTTTATTTTGGCTAAATGTCAGCCGCATCGCGTCGCCTTTTGGAGGGACTTGGGTGTAGCTACGCGGATGGTCGGTCGGTGTCGGTCCCGGGGGAGGCCGAGGCGGGGGGGGGGGGTCAACGACCTCATAGACTGATGGTGCATGGTGTCTTCTTTGGAAAAGGCTGGTATATGTAGGCCATTTTTCTTTAGTAATGGGGAAATTCCTAAACGAGTGTCTCCTCTCGCGTGGAGCTGAAAGGATACAAAAGAAAAAGAAAAGAAAAAACTTTGTATAGTGGGAAACCGAGAGATGGGAGGGAAGCTATCAGGAGATGGTGAGAGGCTTTATTATATAAGCAGATATCTATGATGCAGTGGTATTTTTAGTAGACTTTTTATTTTATTTTACGCGTCGTTGGTGACGAGACACTGAAATTCCCTTTTATACATGCGGAAACGTGATTATTCTTTGCAATGAGAAAGGAAGGGAAAAAATAAATCAATAGCGGTCTTGGGATCAAGTTTTCGCCAGCAAAAAACGTGTCTCGGAGCGAGATGCAGAGCACATCTTGTAGGGAAGGGGGGGGGGACTCTGGGTGGGGGATCCACCTGCCCACACCTTCGGCAGTCGGGGCTTGGGGTTGGCCGCGAGACGGAGGAGCTGCCAGTGGGCTTATTATCAATACACGTGTGTATGGATGTGTGTACGGAGTATAATTTTCCGCAGGGCTGGCGGAGGGGGGAGGGAAAGAAAAATACTCGGATGTTCTGGACTTGTTGCGTGTGGATGATGTGAAGAGGGGGGGATGCTGGTTGATTAGCTGATGAGAGTAGTAGGATGACAAAGATGGTGACGATGGAGCGGCAAAGGTCCTGCCTGGTGAGCATGATGGCTTACTGCTCTTGAATGGCGCATTTGATGTTGTTGGTTAGCGTGTTTAAATGAAATGCGGCTTGTCGAGGATAGCCATCACGTCTTGTTTCGGCCGGCGGCGGAAGTGCTGAAGCTTGTCCTTGCCGTGCGTGCTCTGGAGGTGCAACGGCCGGTGTATCGGGTTAAGTGGCCACCTGGAGGGTTGGCGTAGCAAGGCTTCTGACATCGTCCCGCTCCCGCTGACTTCTGATAATCATGTCGAGATGTGGAGGTCGGCAGAGTAGCCTCTTGTTGGTTCGAGAAATTGTCCCGTCTGCCCAACGATGAGGTCTACACGTTTACCCACGGCAATGTTGGGAGCGAACGTGCTTGGCCGTGAAGAGAGCGACGCGCGCATACTGCATGAGAGGATGGGTGTTTGCTTTACGGACAGTAATGACGACCTTGACAAGGTGTCGTCCATCTGCTCTTCAACTTTTTTCTGAAGTTGATGGGAAAGTAGAAAAAAAAAACTCTCGCAAAGAGCATTGGGAAGCACGCATTACGAGGAAGCCGACAAGGCATAGCAGCGGCAACATCTCGGCTATGTGTTATGGAAATCGCACGAGTAGCAATATACCCGTGTCCAGTCTACATAAATCGAGGGAAGCTTGTCTTGGACGACTACAGCTGGTTCTTGCTATCAGAACTGGGCGTGGAGGGCGTGGCTCTGATCAGAGTACATGCACGAGAGCGCGTCTCTACATTATGCTATTCCTGCGCGATGGACGCTGTTCCAACTAGCAAGATCTCGATTGGTGAAAAATGACCCGAGAACAAATGATGGATGTCAAATGACTGCAGGGTTAATCGCGGGTGCAGCACGCGACGCGAGCGTGACGAGGGCTCATCCACCTCGTCCGTCTAAGACATCAGGTAGGGCAAGACAGATGAGATGAGGTAGAATGGTGCCCACAGTTAGAGGGAGGGGACATTGGTCGAAATCAAGTCAGCACGTACGTAGTAGGTACGTTGACAAAGGAAAAAAAAAAGGCCTCTGTGAAATGTGTATGATTTGACAAGCGTAGGAGGATTCGCGATGGTTACATAATAGACGCGACGAGCACCTCTCAAATAGGAGTTGCTTAGCCGCCGTTGCGCGTCGTGTATACTGCGTATCTGGTTCCCCTCCCAACTCCTTTCTAGTCCAAGTACAAAACAAGAAAGAGAAAAACATGGCAAAAGAAAAGGAAAGGGCTGTGCTGTCTCGGCAGCCTGCAGTCCCTTCTGAGCAAGTAAAAGGAAGCGAGGAGGGCATGGGGGGGGGGGGGGGGGGGTTTATAGTTTGCAACCCCGGTCCGAGTAAAATGAGATGAGCCCCTTGTAATCTTACCGAGCATGGAGGACGAACTGCAGCCATTCGCCACAATGTGCCTCGGTCATTAGTTGTGTGGACTGTGTGCAGAATACCGCTCATGCTGGAGAAGCAGCAAGGCATAGGAAAGGTTTCCCGTCCAGAGCAAAGATTCGCATTCTGCTTCGTATTGTGCCCATGCTAGTGAAAGACGGCTGCTGTGCGGATTGTACTGTAGATCACTAACTACTAGTACTGCCAGGGCGGGCCGCTGCGATGTCGCGATTGTTGCACGGGTTGATAGCACTTTGTTGGCGTTGCAAGATCCACCTCTAGTAACAAGATGACCGCTGCTACGAGCATGTACTGTATGTACTACTCAGGTCTACATGGCAGATGAGCCAATGTGACTGCATATCTGCTTGTTTTTTTTTCTTTCTTTATTTGTGCGGTCAATCGCCGATGCACATGGCGTGTGATGCAGCAAAAGAAAAAAGAAAAAAAACAGCTAGATGGACCAAAGACGCCGGTCGGACCAGTATCTTGGTGTGGAAAGCCCCGTCCAGTGACCTTCAGGCTGGTCTAGTAGTGGATGTGTCGCCTCGCCCGCGACATTGGCAGCAGCCAATACTGTATCCCACACAAACGACATCAACCACGCAGTTTTTGGCTGCAGTTAATATTTTATGAAACAGGAACAGGCACATGGGCAAAAGAGCCGAGACCACAAAAACGGTCAAGACAAGACAAGAGTGCACATGCGTTCTCTACCCTCCCAGACATTTCGGCCAGGATCAAGAGCAACCTAGGCCAACGGCCTCTCCTCGTTGGTCGCTTGGTGCTGCTTGGGCGGGCACTTTATCCCATTGCGAGCTGTCAGCGAGCCAAGCCTATGTACAGTACACTGCCGACGACGCCGCCGCAGCACTATTTTCTTTTCTTTTTCCAGCCTGTTTTCTCTTCCTTCTTTTCTTTTGGGCACGGTCGGTCATTTCGTAAAGAAATTTCTTGCTTCCTTTTTTTTTTTTTAATTTTATTTTTTATCGCCTAGTGTGTGTCCTCTCTCTGCCTTTGAGCTGTCGCTTGCTCTGGTTGAGTCGCCTAGGCACCTCAACCGGACGCAGGCAAACGCACAAACGGCTTGTGCATCAACAGATCGTTCTACATGGTACAAGTAGTGCCGGCTTCTTGCTCTCTGGGGGTAGGTACTGTACCTAGATAGCTAGTAGTAGTCTACTGCTTAAAAAAAGAGGAGAGGGGAAAAAAAAAGAGCCCCTACCTACCTCGGAGCTACCTTGGCCCACCACATTGGCTACTTTTCGCCCCCCGCTAAACTAGCGGCGCACAAGCTGTACCTCCTCCAACTGACACGGGTATTTTTGCTGTACGTAGTCGAGACTACAACGACGGACCGCCCACGCTCTCGCGCCGCCGCCGCCGCGCCCGCACCCCTGCTTCGCCTGGCCCTGCCTGCCCTTCATTTTATCGCATCGACCTTGCGGAACAACGCCATTGTCACCGCCCTTCTTTTCCTCTAGTCTTTTTTTTCTCTTCATGCTTCATCTGTGACAAGACACGCATTGCCTTGGGCGAACCAGCCCGTTTTTCGTTTCTGCGCGAAATCCCGTTGGCTGCCCGTGTGTCGAACGAGCTCCCTTCCCGTCGACCCGTCCCTTCTTGGCCTCTCTCCACTGATCCGTTTCCTCCCCCCTATAATTCTACGGGTTCGCCGAGCAACGACGACAGCACTCAGCAGACGACGAGTAAGGAGCCTCTCGACACGACGACGACAAGTCAATTGGTGCCGAATTTGGGTCCGCGTTCAATTCATTTTAGATACCGGCCGATTTAGTCGACGAGAGGGCAAAAAAAAAACAAAAAAAAAGGCTTGCTTGCTCCTCGACGCCCGCCGCTTTGACATATTCACTCGTTTTCGACAACTCACGCTCTTTAAACCAATCACGACGGCTCGTGCGCGCTCTACGCATGTAAATAATCTACAGCGACTGTCCTTCCGTATATGCCCGTCTTTGGTTCGACGACAATCGCTATATTCCTCGCCCTGATAAGTGGTTCGCCTCGAATAGCGACGCAGCGGACGCTCAAAAGAGTTTATCAATTCCCCGCCTCCGTCTGGCTGTGTCTGGGAGCAAACCGCTTTTCTCCTGCCATCCGGCTATATTACGCAAATCTCGCCCAAGACAATTCCGACCTGACAACTTCTTCTGTCTTTCTGGAAGCGAGCAGGAACCACAGCTTTCCATCGAAATGGCTCGCTCCCATGCGGCGCCATCCAAATCAGGCAATGCGCGGAGACGCAGAGGAATGCGGCACCCGCTTATGAAGCTTTCTCTATTATCCGCATTGCCTCTGCCGACTACGGCGCAGCAAAGTGGACAATGTGTCTCTCTTCGCGGATCCCGGCTATGTCCTGCTTTCGAGTCGGCCTCTGTGTCGACAGACAAATCATTACTTGCCAATTTGTCAGTGACGAACCAGCAGGCAGTCGAGAGAAGCAGTGGATTGCTAACAACATCACAGCCCCTTTCTGCAGTATGTCTCCGACACCAAGTCATTTGATAGCCGCCTGGAAACATATATCAAGACCGACTATGTCCAGTCTCGGTATGTTCGCATTCTGCCCCAATCTGCTCCACCAGGCCGCAGGCTAACAAATCTCACCAGATACGAAGGTCGGTTTGGATGCGGAGGAGTTGACCTGCGCAATTCGAGCAACATGTACGCCCGCTGGACCACTACTGTCCTCTGTAGCTCCATGGTCCAAATGTCGGTCGGCCCATGTAGTCTGGAGGCCTCGGTCTCGAAGCCCATGTGCGCCGATTCCTGCGGCGAATTTGCTCAGAGCGAAGCCTACATCACGTCCAACACAAACCTTTGCTCCAGCCCCAGAAAAGATCTCGTCGACTTGATCCGCGCCGACTACACAATCTGCGGCCTACCGGTCAAGTCTCTGGCCGGAGACTGCGTCTCTGGATCGCAAAACGAGAACGAGAACTGTGGTTTCGGTGCCAGCACGCTCGGCCTCTGTGGATACTGCGCGGCCGGAGGCACCAACTCCACAGATACCTGCTGCTACAACTCACAAGCCGAGACGCGCTGTCAGGGCGTCAAGCTACCAACCATAACTCCGTCCGTTTCTTTGATCTCGTCAACAGCCACGCTCTCCACGTCGTCGCCTACTTCCACCTCCTCCGGCGACGGACGCACCGGTGCCGCGTCCGGCAATAGCAGCCGTCTGAGCGGTGGTGCCATTGCCGGTATCGTCATCGGCGTTTTGGCGGGCATTGCCGTCCTGGCGCTGCTACTCTTCTTTTGCCTGCGATTATGGAGACGACGCAAGGCGAATAGCAGCCAGGCCGGTTCCATCTTCAATCAGCCCTCGCCTGCTAGAAAAGTCACACCCGCCATGGCTCAGCAGCCGGGCGCCCCGCAAGGATACGAGGTCCTGCCTGGTGGTCGCATAGCCCGTATGTCGGCGCTTGAAGGCCACTCCGGCGGCTCGCCCTCGCAGCACAACAAGGGTCCCTCCGCCACCGTCGCCGGGATCACGCCGGAGAGCAGAAAGGTCATGGACCAGTCGTCATCGGATGAGTACGTCGATAGCCCCGGGTATGATCAACGCCACGCTGGACTCCGACCGCCGCCCATGGCTGCTAGAAGACACGGCTCGCTGTCCAGCGGCTCCGTCCTGGGCAGCGACGGCCAGATGTCGCCTGGTAGTGCCGGCTTCTCGTCGCCGCAGGGATTTGGTAGCCAGCAGTCAGAGCAGCTGCCGTTTTTCAAGGACTACTATTCGCAAGACGACATACACCCTGGCGACCGCGTCGCCGTGCTGTGGGCATACTCACCTCGTGCTGGAGACGAGTTTGCCCTCGAGCGAGGCGACGTGATCAAAGTGGTCGGCATCTGGGACGATGGCTGGGCGACGGGTCACATGCAGCAAGACCAGCGTGCTGAGGATTGGGATGCGGCACGATCTGGACACAGGGATAGTGGCGTGTCCAACTCGTCCGGACGTGACCCCAGCCAAAGCCCGCCTGACGTCCCGGCGCACGAAATGAAGGCGTTCCCTCTAGTCTGCGTGTGCCTGCCCCAGCACTGGCGAAAGACGATAGAAGGAGACGGCTCGACAGAGTCCGGCTCCATCCGAGCGCCTGTTGGCCCAGTCATCTAGCACTCGACAAGACGTACATGAAGCGACTGCTACTCTTCAACAACTAGCCTTGCGTCAAACGGCCACTTTGTTTCGGGGCACATTCGCAGCATACACGAATGAGATATGACCTGTGTCCATTCCTTTTTTTTTTCTATCGTTGGACTACTCCTGCTTATACCCATCGCGAGGCGCTTTCATTTGGAGTTTCGAGACCCTTTTGTCTTCCATGTTGTTTGCTTCTTTTCACACTACACTCTCTTCTTTGCCCGCCGGGCGATTTTATTCCTCACGCAAGAAATGACATGTTGGTGTGGCTTCTTTGCAGGAAAACAGACGCATATGTAATGTCTATTGTGCGGCATCATGCATTCACCTACACCAGCCCCGCAACGTGGAGGCTGTTCATTCTCATTTCTCATGTCTCTCTTGGTCTAGATAGGGCCGCAACGGCTGTCTGTGGTGGACTTTTTTCCTCCTCCTCTTTTTGGGTTTTGAGTTGGAAAAGATGCATTTGTTTCATCTTTAGTACATAAAAAAAAAGAGGGAGGAAGGATAAGTGAGCTGCTGGGTCGTCCCCATGAATATTCTTTTTTGTGTGATTATTTCTCTTTCTCTAGATAGCTTCGATACCAAAAAGTATATATCTGTTGGTGGTGTAAATTGTCTACTTGTGTCGTGTAGTGTGTGTGCAAGGGGACCGGGTTCTAAGCGCTTCTACAGTTAATCACAGCCTCAAGTTGAACAAGATTCTTATTTCTTTATAACTGATGAGGAGAATATGTCGACGAGAATTTCCCTAGTTTCTGCCGCTTGTCAGAGTGCCTCTGAGATTGCACAGTGTCTACCACAGGTTGAGGTGGAACAAGAAAAAAGCCCCGCTAGCAACCACCGACAACCACAAAAACGTCCGTTTTGCTGTTCAACAAGCGCCCTCTTCTTCTCTGCAATCGCAACATCTATCCGTCTCCATCTGCATCCTCGCGAGCAAAGTCTCTTTTTCTTTTTATATAGATTTCGAAAAATCCGCCCTCGAAGAAGCCCCCCAAAAAAAAAATCATGGTCGTACAGAGCTCCGATCCCGGTGCGGCAGCAGCGTCCGAGGCCGCCGTCGCCAAGTTTCAGCTCGACCGAGTCCTCAACCAAGGTGAGTTTTGTTTTTTTTTTTCGGTGTAGCTTTCCCGCTTGCTACCCCCCCCCCCCTCCCGCGGGGCAGTATCGACGCCCCTTGCTGAAAACGGCAGAAAAGATCAGGCTGGCCGCCGCACCTCGCTGGTCGGCACCGTCGACGGCCGTCCCGCGCTGCTCATCCTCGAGCGCGCCCCGTTCCCCGCGTCCGCGGAGCACCTGGCGCGGCTGCCGGGCTCGCTCGCGCGGCTGCGGAACCTGGGCGCCAACGACGTCTACAGCTGGCACATGGCGCTGGCGGGGGCCGGGGGGCCGGGGGGGGATGGTGGCGAGTTCTGCCCGGACCTCAAGATCAACCTCATCTACCCGTGCACCGAGGCGCACGTGGCCAAGTACAGCAGGCAGGGGTCGCGGCTCGTGGCGGAGACGCCCGAGATCTACCGCGAGCGCGTGCGGCCGTGGATGCGGAGCAGGCGCGAGCAGGGACGGCTCAACTGGGTGTGGAACATCATCGAGGGCCGCACCGAGGTCAAGGATGTCATCTACAGGACGGCGCTGGGGCGCGCGGGTAAGGAAGGGTTCCTGCTGCTGCCGGATCTGAACTGGGACCGCTCGACGCTCGAGGCGCTGCACCTGCTGGCGCTGGTGGAGCGGCGAGACATCTGGTCCCTGCGCGACCTGAGGAAGAGGCACATCTCGTGGCTGGAGCATATGAGGACGAAGCTGGTGGACGCGACCGTGGCCACGTACCCGTCTATTGAGGCGGACCAGCTCAAGCTATACGTGCACTATCAGCCTACATACTACCATTTCCACATCCACATCGTCCACGTTGCCCTCGAGGCCGGCGCCACGCAGGCGACAGGCAAGGCCGTGGGCCTCGACGGCATAATCGAGACGCTCAAGGCCATGGCGGGCGGCGACGAGGCCGGCATGGACGCCCTGACCATGACATATACGCTAGGAGAGGCGAGCGAGCTGTGGACGGACATTTACGAGCCGCTCAAAAAGGACGCCCGGCAATCTTCTCCACCGCGAGAACGAGATCATTGACCGAGGTGCCGTGGGGGCAGTTCTTCCATTCGTGAGTGTCGCGTGTGCAGTAGAGCTCCTCGTTGAGGCGGATCGTGCAGCTGACATTTACGTTTAACTATGATGGGAGTTTTCTTTCGATTAGAGAAAAACGGACTGGAAGAAGGGTCGAGGGCGGCCGGGGGGGGAGAGGGAAAAGAGGACGCACGTCGTCGGAGCGTTGTACGCTGTCGCGCAGGAGCCCAAGGCCGTGTGCTCCATCGTCGCGCGTGACGCACTCGTTGAGCTTGGCAAAGTCTATCGCGTGCTCTAGAGCGCAATCTTCGACAAGGGTTCGGTCGGGAATGTCTTTGTATTCGTTGCTCAGGCACATCACGAAGCCGAGACTGGCCTTGGGGTCGGGATACAGCTCGAAGGCACAGAGCTCGAGCATGTTGCCGAGGCATTCAGGCGGTCCGTGCTTGCACTGGACGCCATCCTCGGAGAGACTAGAGTACAGCAAGAAGTTTAGAGGGATGTAACGCGGGCAGTGTAAAGAAGACTTGGGGGAATCCCTCACTGGCCAATGTATGAGAGCTTAAAGTCGACCTTGTCGTGAATCTTTTGCATGGCAGGAAGAATCAACTGCTTGAGGGCATACTGTCGAAAAGAAGAAGGGATATGTCAGACGACGAGTTCTGATCTTGGGGGGGGGGGGGGGGGGT